>CM077152.1:25366265-25636483 GCA_039583875.1 Platanthera guangdongensis | reverse complement strand
AGACGTGATCTGCTCCTCATCTACTGTATCCTTCCCATACAACGGAGTGGTCTGCATGTGCTTATACGACGCTGGGAGCGAGATAAAAAGCCACAAGGTCTTGTCTTCTTCTTCCACCTTCACACCAACCACATAGAGTTGGCTCAAAAGTACATTGAACACGTTGAAGTGTTCCTGCAGATTACCATCTTCCTGCATCTTCAGGCCGTACAATCTCTGCTTCAGCAACAGCCTCGTGGTCAATGACTTGCTCAAGTAAAGTCCATTCAGCTTCTCCCACAGCGTGACCACAGACTCTTCAACATCGATGTTGAACATCACCACGTTGTCGACGCACATCCTTATAGTGCTAGTGGCGCGCTCATCCATCTCTGTCCACTCAGAATCTTTCACTGGAGCGGGCAAAGAATCACGCCCTCGCAGCACTTGGATCAACCCATGCTCAACCAACATATCATTGACCCGAATCTGCCATAGGCGAAAGTTCTCGCTACCGTCAAATTTATCCACTAAATATTTGGCCAACACAGTGTTCTTCGCTGCAATAGCTGCCTGCAGTACTGTACAACCCAGTATTCGCTAAGTGGAACCTTGGGCCCATGCGCGTCAATTCAGGCGAGTGAAGCAGGTGGGAAGACTACAGCCTAAGAGTAGGCGAGTAGGGAGGGCAAACCCACCCTGGCCAGTCAACTCTAAAGCCTTTCGCCGGGTTAGGAGGAAAGGCTTCCGCCTAGATAAGTGGAAAGCCCATGGAGAGAGGCGAGAGGACTCCCGCCTAGTGTGTTCTTGGGATAAGATTACCTGGATGCCCTTAGCGGTATGCATTTAGCTCCTTAGAACAGTGTTCGTCGAGCAGGCCCGCATCCACCAGGCATGGCGAGCGAGCCGCGTGAGCCAGTTCCTCTAGCGTTGGGTGAAGCTTGTTTTGTCGAAGCTTTCAGAGCTTGGTGTTGAGTGAAACTTGTTCTGTCAAAGCTTTCAGAGCATGGCGTTGAGTGAAGCTTGTTCTGTCAACGCTTTAGGAGCTTAGCGTTGAGTGAAGCTTGTTCTGTCGATGCTTTAGGAGCTTGGAGTTGAGTAAAGCTTCGCTATTTGCAGGCGTTGAGCGAGACCCTTCCAGAACAGCATTCGCCTGGTGGGGGGGGGGGGGGGGGGGGGGGGTGAAGAGGCTCCTGCCCACAACAGAGCGGGTGAATCTCGCTTTAAGAAGGCGCGAAAAGTCTCGCCCGTACTAGGAGAGAGGCCTTTAGATCCGGCATTCACCCATAATGGGGGTGCCGCAGAGGAGAGTACCTGGGTTACCCATCACTCGCTCCTTTAGGAGAGTGGGGCCTTAATGGGCCACTCATCTAGTGAGGTCCAGAGGTAAAATTACTTGGATGCCCTTGCAGGGCTGCAAATAGCCTTCCAGAACAACAGCGTTTGGCTATTGGTAGACCACTTTTAGCAACATATAGCTATTTAAAACAGCGGAGCTACGCTGTTGGCAGGCCGGCTTTTTGGAATCTATAAATAGACCCACGGAGTATCTCAGAAAGCAAGCTTTCTCATTTTCTCAAGTCTTTAGGTGCTTTCTGAGGTATCCTTTGCTCAGCACTGACTAAGGAGGGTAAGCGCTCTGAGATCTTTCGGGTTAGTGAAGGGACCTCTGTGTTGTAGCCCAAGGTCAGTTCATTAGTTCTAACAACTGGTCTAGAGTCTAAGTCAGGGAGAAGTAGGTATAAGCTACACCGTAGGGTCCGGACTCTCGTTGGGACTAGTTTTTGGCTCCAACAAGTACCTCTAGATGATTTGATTAATTCACGGATCAGATCTGGGAAGATAGGGAGCGGACCGATGTCGTCACCTACAGATGACCTAAACCTAAAACTGGAACGTCCAATCAGTCACCTACTAAAAACCTCCCACTGATACTACTTGTAAAATTCGGTACAAAACACAGACACAACTATAAAATATTGCAGGTAAACAAGAAACACAAATGAACACAAATTTGCACTCGGTAAAACCCGCCGAGGCACAACTACAAATATATAAATATATTTGTCAATATAAATATAAATGAGTACAAGAATAAACCAAGTGAAGAAATGACTGCCGATGAATACGCCGTGGATGCACCAGACACATGCGATCCACAGCAAGAATTTGAGATCTGGACTGCAATCCGCCCCGCGGATGCACAAGATTCATCAGAACCTTCAACGTCAGAGTCCGACGTTCAACCGTACCACCACCGGAGAACAACGCCTCCACCGGAGAACAATGCCACCACTGGAGAGAAACCACCGTCGAGGATAACTGCACCCACGCACGTCATTGACATCACGCCTCTCCAATCCAAAGAACGTGCACTGCAATGTCGGTGACAAACTCTAACAAGCCCGGCGACAATTCCTTTTCTCAACGCCGGCGGCTATCTCCTCCAAGACCGGCGACAACACCCAAGACCAATGACCTCTCAGAGTGCACGAGTAAGAGAGAGAGAGAGAGAGGAGAGAGAGGGCAGGAGGACTCTCACAAGCGGCTCTTCACTGAAACTACATGCGGCTCTTCTTCTTTTTCCTCATGGGGTGGTTAGAGGGCTTAATTAGACCTAGGTTTTATAATGATATAAACCTAAAGTGCTAACAGGTCTGGATCCGGGTTGGATCTGAATCCGAACCAATAAGGGAAAACCAACCAGAGTGACCACCCTGCTCATACATCCAGGACCAAGAAGCACGTTGGGTTGTGTGTGACTAAACCACCCTTTTTACGAGTCGTGACACACGCTCAGACATCATCGTCCATTCCACGCGACACACTCAACATCCCTCCTCGCCGCGTGCCACCCCCTCCTTTGATACCATGTAAAACAATATGACGTCACTCCCCAAAACTACACGGTTAGGGGAGAGTGACCACCCCGCTCATACACTCAGGACCAAGAAGCACGCTGGGCAGTGTGTGACTAAACCATCCATTTTAACGAGTCGCGACACATGCTCGGACATTATCGTCCATTTCACGTGGCGCACACAACAATATTTGCAATATATGGAATTTCGTGAAACTGTTTTTTCCTAGCTCTCCCAATTATTATTTTCGGTCTTCTTTACTCGCACATTGTTGTTCGGCACCTTAGGAAATCAAAAAATAAGAGGAAGTTGTTGCCTCTCCCTTTTCTAATCCTGAACCTAGCTAGAACCGGAGCCCCGACGACATCCCGACGAGTCTTTTTCCACAATCTCAGTGATCTCCACCACTCATGGCCACCCGTTAATTCTCTCGCATAAATGACACGCATGTAAGTTCTTACGACTCCTCTCTGCCTGAGATATTTTTTCTCGTCAATCCCCGCCGTCTCCGATCATCGGAGGCGGTGATCCCGGCCTTGGAGAGCTTCAGACCACCCATGTCGTACTCCGCCACCATCGCGGGCTCCGACCTTGCATGAGACGTGTGAAGGGGAGAGAGAGTCTCCAAGACTCTCTTTCATGGCCCTTAAGGCGGAGGAAGCCATCGGAATCCGCTCTGACGGCCTCCTCCATCCAAAAACAAAATAAAAATAAAAACAGAAAAAAAGGAATGCAATATCTTTTTTTGACCATCGTCGGCGGCTGCCTGCCGCCGGCAGCTACCCCACCGGAGCGCCCTCCCTGGGTGCTCCCACTCGAGGTGGTGGCTGGATCTAGCTCGCCCATCCTTCCAGGTTGTAGTCGTCGGATCTGCGCCAAGATTCGTGCGCAGAGTTCCTTGGTTGAAATATGGCCGCTTTGGAATTTTTTTTACCATTTTCAAATGAAATTTTAATTAACTTATATTCAGATTTGGAAACATTTTGTGAGACACGATATTCTAGATAATTTTATGGTCTGCAACTTTAATGTTAAAAGTGTTCTGATTTGAAATCTGTAACCAATTTAATTTTGCACCCGAAAAGTATATTTAATCGTTTTGGAAACCAGAATGCTAATTAGTCTCGAGATAAATATATTTTTGGGAAAAATTCCGAGTCCATTTTCGGGGCGTTAGAGGCAGAACTGGAAAGGACATGTTAGAGACACTTTTGTAGAATAATGTTTTCTAAACACTTTTCGTGTTTTATGTTTTCTGAAAGGCTGAATCTAATTTAATTTAAATTAGCCTCGAACATAGCAAAATAAATTGTAGCTGCTGTTTATTTGCAAAATAAATAATTTTTGACAAACTTTAACTACCCTTTTGGAGACCTTAGAAGCCAAATTAGAAAACGCATGTTCGAGACATTTTGTAGAATAATATTTTTCCTACAACTTTCTTGTTTTGGCCTTGATAATCAGATGGATCTAAGTTAATTTAAATTAGTCTCGAACATAGCAAAATAAATTGTACATGATGTTTATTTGTAAAACAAATATTCTTGGCAAACTTTAACCACTGTTTTGGAGATCTTAGAAGCCAAATAATAAAATGCATGTTGGAGACATTTTCGTATAATAATGTTTTTCCTACAATATTCATGTTTTGATCTTGATAATCAGGGGGCTCTAAATAAATTTAAATTAACCTCAAACATGGGTCAATGTTTTGGAGCCCTTAGAGGGCAAATCAGAAAATGCATGTTAGAGACACTTTTGTATACTAATGTTATATCTACAACTTTCGTGTTTTAATATTCCTAATTTGAAGCTTGTAAGTAAAGTTAAAATTGGCTCGAACATACCTACTAAGTTAAAATTATTTGTGAAAGCATAATCCATGAAATTCTGGTTGATGTCATTCCTAGCTTAACCATATGATAAACCTCGAGTTGCTAGTCGATCCGTGAACACTTGTTAACTATATGAGTACTAGCATGTCGTCATGTCATTCTTTACTAATGCATGAGAATATGAGAGGGTGCATGGATACCGATGTGGCGGGTTCGTCGACTTCCCCTATTATACACTACGGGAGGAGTTGTGACGACGAACTCTACGGTTATTAGGTGGTGAAGAGGACTGGGGGATAGCTACCCTTTCCACAAAAGTCCGTCTCACACCTGTTTGGTTCTGTGCCGAGAGGGTTGATCTCCGCACGGGTGAGGATGTGTTCCCACTGAGAGTACCTAGTCTGCATAGAGGTACGAAGGCCTAGGGAGTTGGGGTGTATCCATAACCTAGAAATATGAGCGACCGACCCCCTATCACCGTCTGGCCATGGCTGGTGAGGCCTGCGAAGTGAGCTCCTTCTCTTAATAGGTCACTATGTCGACATAGGGGAAAGTGATTGTGACACATCATATGAGTGATAGAAAGATTAAGCATGCATACACAACATACCATATATATACATATGCTCATGTATGTTACATGCACTCACTCCTTGGACTGACATCGTATAACTACCGATATGATGAATTACACAATAAAGGAAATATTTATAAACTTGAGAAGTCTTGCTTATTCAATTTTGATGTTACTGCTTCTCTCGTTGATACTCACACACTTATAATGTTAGAAAACCAGCTCAATTAATTATTGATGTCTTTGTTTCCCCTTACTTATTACTGTTACATATATATTGTTTCGGCTATTGTGCTAACTCTTCTTGCAGGTTTCCTTCCTGGTACCCACTAGGGGACTGGGGAGGAGCGTGAGATTTACTTGGTCATGATGTGGCTAACGTACTTTGCACGTATCATTTTAGGACCCGATGCGCTTACCAATGGAGCAGGAGCGGATGGAGGAGCGGAGACGTGCACTCGTTGGAGAGGAGTTCCCTGAGACCGCTCGGGAGATTTACGAGGACGTGAGGGTACTACTCTGAGAGGATGAGGGCTTTTATCTTTCTATTTTGGACTTTTTGCTTTGGTTATTTTATGACTTAGACATTATTACTGTCGGACATTTGTACCCCTTCGTGGGTTTTTTCATTATGGTTATTTATCGTTCCTGCTGAGCTATCATGTGATGAATTGCTTCTGCATTAATAAATCTTTTATTATTGAATGTTTTATTATGATGCATTGTCTTACAGGACGAACGTTCCGTCAATTGGGTCACGGGTCAGGTAAGAGGGTGACATCACTTCAGACACATGAACCTTTTGGGGGGAGTCTCTCCCTGGGCATAAGGACCTCCTGTGGTTTTTGAAAGGGGTCCTTGCAGCTCTCACCAAGGTGTTTCTCGGTTTTCTCTTAGGTATTTGAAGATGGTTGCCCCCAGAAGCTTATTTTTCTCTTCAAATAGCAGCCCTAATTATTGGATCTTTGCTTCCAAGGCTAGGCTTGAAATGGATATGTACTTCAATTCAGATCTTCAGTGAGAAGGTGATATTACTCCATTTTATCTCTTTTTCATTTATGTTTGTCGTTGTTGTATGAGTGGTGGCCGGAGATGATACTGTTTAGATGAATGTGTGGGCACATGAGACTGGATAAAATTAGGAATGAATGTATTAGACATAAGACATGAGTAGCACCAATTGCAGAGATGATGCGAGAAGCTCGACTAAGATGGTTTGGACACGTATAAAGGAGATCATTAGAGGCACTTGTTAGGGGTTGTGAGAGTCTAATCATTAGGCATGTTTAATGAGGGAGGGGTAGATCAATAAAGACTTGGAATGAAACTATGAGGAAAGACATGACGTACTTAGACATTAGTGAGATTATGACACGTACAAGATGTAGAAGGGTACTCCGCTCAAAGTATTCTACAATACCGCATCTATGCATGAAATGGGTATTTATAGTACTTCCAGCCTAGAGCAAGACCCTAGTATGACACAAACTCGTTAACCTATTCCGAGTCGGCCTCGACACGTGCGGACATATTATTAAATAAACCTAACAATCTCCTCCTATGTCCGCCGTGAACCCAGACTTCGGATAGAGGGTGGTTTGTGCAAAGTTCAACCAACTGTGAATCATACACAACCGTGTCCAGCACCTGTTTCAAACAAATTAGACTTGAGCATAGAATAGTAAGCACGCATAAGTAAAATGATACTCAGCTGCAACACAACATAGTCTCAGGTACAACAAGACACAGGCCCAAACGCCTGGTGTCCCAAACAAATAGAGAGCTAATAGTCCAATCAAACAGTGCATAAAAAAGAAGAGCTAAAACAATGCTCTGAACAGAAGTAGCAAAAGATAAACTAAAACACTCTAAAACTCATCATCAAGAAGATCATCCTGATCTGGATCACAGTCAACCAGTGCTCCTCCTATCCTAGCAACCCTTGCAATTTCAACAAAGAATTTCATTTCAGAATGAATTCTATCCTTTGCAAATTTGAAAATATCTAGTTCTTACAAAAAAAGAACTTAGTATTAAATATTTTAATTTGGTTGGAAGGACACGTTCACAGAGTATTATAGTTTTACCTTAAAATATGAATCTGTTTCAACTGAAACGATTTCATACTTCTGAACACCGCAGCTATATCTGTGATCCTATATGGAATGTCACGGTTACTTCCCTTCTAAAGTTAATTGGAACTCATCAAGTTTGGAATGGAACCAATCTCCAAAAGAAGAGACAAGAGCAAGTCAGATTGTGTTATCAAGTTTGGAATAACACTCTCCTCCAAGGCAAAAGCCGAATCTAGGTGAAGTTGTTAGCATCAAGTTTGGAATGAAACAACTTACCAGATTCGAGCCCAGCAACCAAGAGCATCAACGGAACACAACATGCTTGCTTGACAAAGGAAATCAGAATAATCAAAACTTTCAGACAAAGGCTAACTAAATCACCTATTGTTGAACTAAGCCCGAACTAAATCGCCTTTAGTCTCATTTCCCCTACTGTTTTGATTAGACGGTCTTTTGACATTCCTTTCGTCAATGGATCAACCAGGTTATCTTTTGAACGTACATCGATCAAAGTGATAATTCCTTGTTCTTTCAGATAATTCAACAAGACATGTCTCAGTCGTACATGTCTCCTCTTAGTATTATAGAGGGTATTCTTAACGACTTGAACTGCTGCTTGATTATCACAATACAAGCTCAACGAGTTGACTTGTAACTTAGACAAGGGAATGTCTAGAATCAAGTTCCTGATCCAATCTGCCTCTTCACCGGCCAAGGCTAAGACAAATAACTCTGCTTCCATAGACGATAATGCTATACAGGTCTGTCTTTTGGATTTCCAAGTGATAGCAGCTCCACCCAAAGTGAATATATATCCACTAGTGGGCTTGCTGTTCCCGACTTCTGAACACCATGACGCATCAGAATGTCCCTCCACAAAAGGTGGATAACCAGTGTAGCACAGAGCATGATCTTTAGTACCTTTCAGGTACCTCAACAGCCTATCTAGGGCTTCCCAATGCTCTTTGCCTGGATTACTGGTAAAACGACTCAGCATGCTAACCAAAAAAGCAATGTCTGGTCTAGTACAACTTATGACATACATGAGACTACCAATTATTTTGAAATATTTAACTTGATCAATGCTGGTCTCTATGTTATGACTCAACTTCACATTATGATCAAATGACATCTCAATCGGCCTACAGTTATCATATCCCCAGGTAGAAAGAAGTTACTCAATATAATGAGTCTGACTAAGAGTAACTCGACCCTTGTCAACTCTAACCTTCATACCTAACATGGTATCCACAGGACCAAGGTCCTTCATGTCAAAAACTTCTGCCAGAGTGGATTTAATATCCCTAACTACAGCAAGATTTGACCCCAAAATCAACATGTCATCTACATATAAGCATATGATGACTGTCAGATTCGACAATGAGCGGTGATAAAGGCATTTGCCTGAGAGATTGGACTGAAATTCGAGGCTCTTTACCACCCGGTCAGATTTCATGTGTCATATCTTAGGCGTTTGTTTAAGCCCATAGATTGATTTATCCAGTTTGCACACTTTATCTTTTAGATCTTTCTGCACATAACCTTCAGGTTGTGTCATGTGGATCTCTTCATCAAGCTCTCCATTTAAGAAGGCTGTTTTCACATCCATCAGATGAACTATAAAGTTCTCGATAGACGCTAGGGCCAGAAGAATCCTGATAGTCGACAGGTGACACACATGTGAATAAACATCAAAGTAGTCTATTCCCCATGTTGTTTATAACCTTTAGCTACGAGACGCGCTTTATACCTAGCTATAGACCCATCACTATGTAGTTTCTTCTTCAACACCCACTTGCATCCTAGGACTTTAGCGCCTTTCGGCAAGTCGACTAGATGTCAAGTATTGTTATGTAACAGCGAGTCCATCTCATCATCAATGGCTTCTGCCCACATCAACGAATCTCTAGATCGCATTGCCTCCTGATAGGAGAATGGATCATCCTCTAAGTGGTAGGTGATGAAATTCTCACCAAAGTTCTTAGGGATTCTCTCTCTTATAGATGCTCTAAGTGGAACAGTTTCCACCTCTAGAGGTTGGGGAGCAGTGTTAGAAGGGTCATCTACAGGTTCTACGATAGATTCTGAAATCATATCATTAGACCCAGAAACAGACAACCCATGATCCTTGACAAACTTATCTTCAAAGAATATGACGTCTCTAGACTCTATCACGATATTTGTGGATAGATCGAGAAATCTGTCGACTGTACTATCTTCTGCACTACCTAGATAGACACATGTTGTCGTCCTAGGTCCCACCTTAAGCCTCTTAAGGTCTTGTATACGCACATAAGCAATACAACCCCAAGTTTTTAGAGTATCGTATCTACAAGGATGACCGTGTCACAGTTTATACGGGGTAGCGGTGAGCTGAGAATGAGGCACTCTATTCAGAATGTGATTTGCAGCACGAACTGCTTCTCCCCAAAAGGAATTAGGCATGCCAGCTGTTAAGAGCATAGAGTTCAACATTTCTGTCAAATTTCTATTCTTATGCTCGACAACACCATTTGACTGGGGTGAGTAAGGAGCTGTGGTTTCAAGAATTATTCCCTCAGAGGCACAGAATTCCTTGAACCCAGAAATAGTATATTCTCCTGCTCGATCACTTCTAAATCTCTTAATTTTCAGGTTTAACTGATTTTCTACACGAGACTTAAAGGTCTTAAACGTCTCAAAGGCTTCGTCTTTCGATTTTAACAGATACACATGAAACTATCATGAAAAATCGTCTATGAATGTAATCAGATACTTCCTTTCCCCTCTAGTGACGTGACTACGAAAATCACAGAGGTCTGAATGTATCAACTCAAAAAGTTTCATGCTCCTAGAAACCGATTTGAATGACTTTCTAGTGATTTTGGTTTGAGCACACACCTCGCACTTGTCAAATCGAATCGACAGATCTAAGGGAATGTTATGACTCTTCGCTAGATCTAGCATTTTTCTATAGTTCACATGTCCAAGTCTGTTATGTAACAACTTAGGATCAATAAGGTTCGAACTTATTTGATTAATGCTATCGTTGTTTAAGCTAAGTCTATACATTCCGTTGATTAGATACGCACACCCAAAGTAATGTGAATTTACCGTTAAGGTCATTCTACCATTTTGAGTTGTGAAGGACATCCCAGCCTTATCTAACAGACTCATAGAAATCAAATTTTTAGTTAAAGATGACACTACTTTAACATTATTCAGAAAAAGAGTTTTACCTGATGAGAGGACCAGCTCGGCTGTCCCAGCATGGGTCACCTCGGTCTCTCCTCCATTGCAGTTCTCCACCTTCTCCTGAACCGCCTTGACCTCAGCAAGTAACCCTCTGTCATTCATCACATGACAGGTAGCACCGCTATCAAGCCACCACTCAGAGGACAAACTGCGGTGACTGCTCCCGATCATAGCCACAAAGGACTTGGGATCTGAGGCATCAGCCAGCATGTTCGCCACATTTTGCGGGACATCCTCCTTTTTCTTTTTAGGAGCCTTGCACTCAGCTGCCCAGTGTCCCCACTTGTCGCAGTTGTGGCACTTGCCCCTCTTCTTTTTGAAAAAGAGCTTTTTAGGCGCCAACTGTGCAGATGCTTCACCTTTGGGTGTTGGTGGCTTCCTTCGAGGCTTGCTGGGTCGAGAAACGAAGTTAACAGCCCGTGAGGACTGACTAACTTGTTCCAAGCTCTTACCAGCGATGTTTTGATCCTCGATATGAATGAACCTTTTGAGTTCATCCAATGCGATCTTTTCCTTCAGTCTGTGCATTTCAGTCTTGAAGGTCAACCACTCAGGAGGTAGCTTGCTAAGTATCAGACACACAAAGAGATTATTAGAGATGTTGGACTTATCGTTCGCCAACTTGAGACGCAGACTCTCCAGTTCAATTATTTGAGAGGTGATTGACGAGTTCAAATTGAATTTTGAAGTGAAGAGTCTCTCCCCAAGGAAAGTCCTCGACAACCCCTCTTTCTTCTAGAAGTGCGCTTTCAAGCGATCCCAAATCTTCTTTGCAGTCTTATGACTGCTGTAGGTCAGGGCGAGTCTAGGGTTCAGTGAATTTAAGAGGTAGTCCCTGCAGAAGTCTTCGTCTTTTCTCCACTGAAGTTCGTTCACGTCCTCTTCGGTAGTGGCAAAGTCACTCAGGACCGTGTAGAAAATCTCACGTTCCTTCATACCAAGTTGGACGTGCAGCTTCCATGCGTGGAAGTCGGAGAGATCGAACGACTATAACTTGACGATGTCGTAGGAGGAAACCTTCGACATCTCGATAAAGCTAGAACAGTAAATAGTAAAGAAGTCACCTGATCGCGTAGAGACGACCAGTGTCTTCAGATCCAATCCAGAAATTGTGTTTGTTTGCTCCTCTCCGGCTAAGCATGGTCGCTAAGAGACAAGTTCCGAGCAACCAAAACTCCACAGATGCACACAAATTTGCTACCAATAGTCACTTGGAGGACTTCTGATCTGGATCGAAGAGAGGAATAACCACTGAATTTCCTCTTGAACACTCTAATAGGTGATGTTGATCCCAAGTTCTGAGAACAATACAAAACTCTCTTGTGACCAAGAACTTCAATCAACCCTCCCTCATTCAGGAAAATCAAATGGCTGACAGAGATAAATTCTTCTCAGATCTCTTCCGTCAATAGCAGAATGGAAGGATTTCTTGCTAGGCCTGCAAATGGCTGAGCAACACAGGAATATGAGAAGGAAACCAGATCTGAGCAGCAATGATTTCAGCCTGCGACGGGAGCAAAAACTGCAATGGCAAGAGCCCCCGGCGGGAAGGAGACCAGATCTACAGGGCGATCTCGTGATGGACGGGTAATGCTACAGATCGGCGACGATCTTTGATTTAGCATAGATCTACGATCTGCTACTTCTCGATCGGGAGGGCGACAGAATTGCGAACGTGACAGGAGCGGAACCCCGGAGAAAATCGCCAAGAGCGGCGACCAAATCGCGATCTGGAGATGAAAGAACTCGCGAACGGCGGGAGCGACGGATCAGAAATCGATCGCGATGCCTCTTGGTGCGCCGGCGAAGTCGCTGAATACGGAAACAGTAACGGCGGAATCGGGAACTCGTCGAACTACTGGAGCAGCTGAGCGGATTCGTGAAATCACGTAGAGCACCGTGAGCGGCGGATTCGCGGATGAGAGACGACGGCGGAATCGAGAGCGAAACCCTAGCCGGGGTACTTTGAGAATGTAGAAGGGTACTCCGCTCAAAGTATTCTACAATACCGCATCTATGTATGGAATGAGTATTTATAGTACTTTCAGCGTAGAGCAAGACCCTAGTATGACACGAACCCGTTAACCTATTCCGAGTCGGCCTCGACACTTGCGAACATATTATTAAATAAACCTAACACAAGATAGGGCACAATGACGATAAAGGATCCGTACTTAGACTATAGTGGGATAAAGGAATGGTTTGTAGTGGACCTTGTTTATTTCTACTCAAAGCATTACTTGCACAGTGCACTTCATGTATATTTTGGTTTTATTCTTAATTATACTGTATGAGTGGTTGTGTTTTGCATTCTTGATTGTGATTTCTTTACACCATAAAATCAAGATCTGTGAATTAAACGGCTAAGGGTCAGTTTTGCACGATGATGGCGGTCGTTAACGCATGGGTTAAGCCATCATTCAGTATGGATCAGCTAACAAACATCATCCATTTAAATATATATGAAAATGGATAAAATTTCTTAGATGAGTGTTAACGAATGATAATTTAACTCTTATGTTCATGACCATCACCACGGTGCCAAACGGAGCCTAAATCGGAAATTTAGCTTTAAATGATGTTTTTTACCAAAGAAAATGTATTCCACAATTTGCTAGTTTTAGGTTGAAACTATGAAATAATTCTAGTCAACATTTTACTTAAATATTATATCATGTCTTGATATCAAGCTTTAGTTTTTGGGCGAAGCTAGATTTGATTTAAATTAATCAAATTGACTCCAATATTTAATAATACTTATAATATATTACTATTCTGAATTCTGATACAATCCAATTTAAAATTTTGAAATTTATTTTAATGAGCGGGCAAATTGGCGGGCGTGGAAGCTTACGTGTCGTTGATAATTTCATATGGAATCATGGATCATGTCCCATTCATAAATTATTCTGGATGGGCATTAACTTCCCATTGGATTGGCTAGCTATATGATTCCACAAGAAATAATTAATGGCCCCCAGCAGCAAGTAAAAATGCGGCCACTTGTAATTATTCCATTAATCCTTGGTGATACACTGCTTGCTACTCATGACTACTCAGTCATCAAAGGTCCAGAGACACCCCTCCTCCTCCTCCTCCACAAACACCTCTGGCGGCGCATTCCCCGCCGGCGGGCTCAGCAGCATACCCTCCGCCATGCTCGCAAGCAACTGCGGCATCTCAAATATCTCCTCTTCATCCATAAACAGCTCCCCATTAATTTTGCAAGCAGGGGAATTGCGCGGGGCCATCAGCGCGGCGGCGTTGGCGGCCGCCGCCTGGATATCGGAAGGATTGGTGGAGTCGGGAACGGGCCAAGACGCGGAGGCGGCGGGGAAATTTAGCACGGCGTCGAAGCCGCGGAGGGCCAGCGCCGCGACGTCGTAGGCGGCGGCGGCCATCTCGGGGGTGGGATAAGTGCCGAGCCAGATGCGGTTGGATTTGCGGGGCTCGCGAATCTCGGACACCCACTTGGCACCGCGGAGGCGGATGCCGCGGTAACGACGTGGCTGCAGTGGCGGGGAGGGGGAGTGTTGTTGATGATCAGCCATATATATTATGTATTGGGATTAATTATGGGGCCAAAAATTTGTTAATTGTGTGGAGTAGTGGACACGTGCGAAATTTGGAGACGGGTGGTGGGATGAAGGGAAGGGGATATAAGGCGGCCGGGGAATTGAAGCGCGGGCATTGCGCGGGGGCGGAGATGGCGGAGACGGAGATGAGCTGGTGCTTCCAAGGCTTCGCTGTTATTTTCATTGCTTTGTTGATCCCTTCTTCATGCCAGTCATATTATCTTATATATCGGTGGTTTTGATGGGACGGACAGTGAGAGTGAGATTTTTATTAGCCTCTATTTAGCGCCGCGTTTTACTAACGCTCCATTTGTTTGGGCGTTTCGCTTCTCCGTTTTTGGATAAACGCTGCCTGAAGGAGTGTAAACAAATGAACCTTCGGCGGCGTTTGCTCCGTTTCCACCCGTCCACCTTGAGAAACGCCCCAAAAAGCTCTGTTTGGAACAGCCATCTCCCCCCTCCGGTTCGAACTCTCCGTTTCCACCGGCCGGATTGACCCGCCACCGCCGAACCAAATGGAGCGTAAAACTGAGACTAGAGCGAGTTAGGCTCTGTTTGACATGGTGGCGGCGGTCATGAACATAGAGGTTAAATTGTCATTTGTTAACGCACACCTGAGGAACTTCATCCACTTTTATGTTTAAACGGATCAAGTTTGTTAGGTGTTCGTTAACGAATGACGGTTTAACCCATGCGTTTACGACCGCCACCACTATGTCAAACGAATTCTTAGGCTTTGTCTTGAAGCCTTCCCGAGAGATGTGAAATAGATGCCAAAATAGTGTTTTTTTCTGTAGAGTAAATCTGTGCATTCTCGCCGGAGACCCTTTAGGCTCTGTTAATTCAGGCTTCTTCTCCTCCGAGTCAGCATGATTCATGAGCATGATTCAAGTTTCTTTTCTCATAATTTTCTTTTGAGTATGCTTGCCAGTATCCACGATGATATTTTGTCTAATCTTTGGATGAGTTGGTGCACCCAAACTGTTTTAATGGAGGTAGCACGGCCAACTCATACGGTTCATAAATAGATGGTCATATGATCTAGAGGAAGATCAGAAAATGCCTACAAGCTGAGTATTACTGGAAAGCACATAGAGGAGGCATAGAAGCATCGAAAACCTAAAAAAATCACCTGCAAGGACAAAAAAAATTGAGGAATCGGATAAGAAGAGGAAGCGGACTGGTTGCAGCAAGGAGAACTAGACGGGTCGTGTACAACCTTGGGCTCGCGAGAGGCGGCTCAAGCAACAGAGCGGAGAAGCGGGCGAGAGGAATTGAAGAGGCGAGTGGGACCATGTGGTCCACTAGCAGGAGCCGAGACGGGGCTCGGCGCAGTAGGCGAGACATCCTTTGGGGCGCAGGCTGGCCCTTGAGGGCGAGATGGCTCCCATAAGGCGGGAGGCTAGCGAGACGAGCAGGTGAGCTCGTCCTGCCCGCTAGTCATTTCTCCACTCGCCATATAATAGAAAGGTGTTTTTACCTTCTTACCCCCAAGAGGGATTTTACTCTTCTACCTCAGGTAATCTTACCACTTTTGCCCTTTGTGGTCTGCGTATAGCCCTTCAGAACAGCGGAGTTTGGCTGTTGGCAGACCCAACCCAGGGTATCTTGGTAATTTCAGGTCAGTTCAGTATGGTTATTTGCAGATCAAACTCAGAGGCCTATAAATAGACCGATAAGATGCCTTGAACTGGTTGTTGAACCTTTCCATATTCTTCCTCAAAGGCACCTAGCTCAGCATTGGCTAGGGAGGGGGAGAACTTCAGATTCTTCCAGGTAAGAGGTGAGACCTCCGAGCTGAGACCTTCGGTCTGTTTCTGGTCCTGTGACTCACGTCGAGAGGGTGGTTCGAGAGGAGTAAGTGTGTGCTGCAACTTCAGGTCTGAACTCTAGGTCGAACCGGGTGACTGGATTCAACATTTTTGGTGCGGTGAGCGTGGACCGCAGCCCACATGGAAGAATCTCGAGCTATCTCATGACAGGAGGTCATGGAGAAGGAGACGGAGATGGGTCAGATAACCCGGGAGGATTCATTGGAAGGGAGGAGTTCATGGCGTCAATCAAAGGCATTATGGACATGCTACAGGGGATCTCGCGACAGGGTGATTGCTCGACCCCGCTACCTCAAGTGCCGGCTCTTGCGCCGCAGGAAGAGCTGGTCTCGGCAAGAGTGGGAGAAGATGCCTCAGGGAGGCGACCGGGGAAGGAAGTGATGGTGGAAGCAGGAGGGCGAGACATGGAGGGAAGGGAGTTGTTCCCAAGCCCGGCGAGCGCCGTCTAGCCAGGGGACGTTGTCGCGCGAGTGGGGGCGGCAAGACCAGGGCGAGAGGGTCGCCGTTCTGCGAGTTGATCCTGTCAGCTCCTGTCCCAGAAGGGTTCAGGGAACCCGAGATGAACTATTATGTGGGGAAAGATGATCCCCTCCAACATCTGCAATGGTTCGAGGACGCGGTTTCGATCAGGCCGATGACGGACGCGTTCAAGTGCCGTCTTTTTGCCATCACTTTGAAGGACAAGGCTAGGGACTGGTTTCATCAGCTCCCGACAGGCTCGATATACAGCTTCGAAGACCTGAGCAGGAGCTTTCAGCTGCGTTTCGCAACTTCAAAGAAGAGGAAGAAGAACCCGAAGTTGATTTTTCTGATTAAGCAGAGGGCGGACGAGTCCCTAGCTCAGTATGTAGACAGATTCCAGGAGGAGATCTTGGACATTCAGGAGGTGCCCGGATTCGCCCTCCAGATGGCCTTTACCGTGGGACTACGGGAGGGCTTCTTCAAGATGAGCCTCACTCGGAAGGCGCCACTGTCATTTGAAGGGTTAATGGAGAAGGCTGCGAAAGAAATAACAATGGAGGCGGCGAATCCATCTTTTGCAAAAAAGCTAGCAAGGCTGACGGAGGTTGAATCATGAGAACCTGGAGGAGGGAGACAACAAGAAGGGAGGAGAAGAGAAGAGTCGAGGGTGCCGGCGTACCAGGAGTTGGGATGGAGGCAGCAGGGAGGCCCTGCCCAAGGACAAAGGAGAGGATTTCCCCGGGAGGAAGTAACCAACCAGGAGGACCCGAAAGGTTTAACCAGCAGGGGTGGAGGTACGGTCATTCTCGTCATGATGAAGATCCGAAAGGTACTTGATCGACCCGTTTCCTCAAGCTAGCGGGCAGAGGAAGATCATTCTCGTCATGATCGACTATTTCTCCCAATGGATCGAGGCGAAGTCTCTTGCTAAGTCCACTTCTCAAATCGTGAATAACTTTATCTGGGGAGAGATCGCCTGTAGGTTCAGGATCCCTCTCGCCATCGTTACCGACGACGGGCCGCAATTTGCCAACTTGGAGCTGGAGGACTTCTGCAAGCAGCTAGGGATGGATCTTCGATTCGCCTTTGTGCATCATCCTCGGAGCAACGGACAGGTGGAGGCTGCCAACAGGCTAATCATCAATCTCATGAAGAAGGTCACCAACCTGAAGGGCAACTGGGCAGAAAAACTCCCCTCGGTCCTATGGGCTCTGAGAATGACTCCAAACTTGGTCACGGGGGAAACACCCTTCAAGTTATCCCACGGGTCTGAGGCGCTCATCCCAGTGGAGTTTGAGGTTCGAAGTCCAAGGGTCATAATAACAGTAGAAGGCGGCGAAGAATGGCGCTTGGAAAATGAAGATGCCCAAAGGCTTTCGTTGGACTATATTGAAGAACTCCGCGACTTATCCTCCATCCGCCAGGAGGAAATCAAAAGGAGCATGACAAAGCACTTCGACAAAAATGTTCGCCTCAAACATTTCCTCCCAGGAGACCTAGTCATGAAGAAGGTGGATGTCGTGGGAAGGGGAGCTGCAGTTGGCAAACTGCATCCCAACTGGGAAGGTCCTTTCATCGTCCAGGAAGCCCTAGCCGCGGGAGGCTATCGTCTGCAAGATCTAGAAGGGGAGCAACTAGGGAGTACTTGGAGCGAGGATGACCTGAAAAGGTTCTACCCTTAGCGGTAATCTGTAAATTGATTACTTGTAATCACATTTCAAATATATATATTTCCTCGCCCCCGAAGCCACGTGAGGTTGTGAGTTGTCTTCTTTATGTGGATGTATCTCAAGTTAGCTGGAAGCAGCGAAGGCTAACTCCCCGATCAATTCAAGAAACCAACGTTCGACATGTTCCTCTTAAATAGCCCAGGACGAACGAGCAAAACAAAAGAAAACAAAGTTATTAAGGATTTGGCTCCTTACATTCGGCTAATTTGTTGATGAATTGTGGATTGGGCACTTTCAAGTTTTTGACTTTCAAGCTGGCATTTTTTCCGATCTTCAAAATCTGCTCGAGGGAAAATTCTCCCCATACATGAGGATCTTTGTCTTCTTTACAATCGATAGGACGATGCTTTGAGATTTAAGCGTCCTTGTAAGACTGAGCCCCTGCATTTACGGTCGAGATCAGCTCCCCCCTTGCATGT
This sequence comes from Platanthera guangdongensis, assembly GCA_039583875.1. Classification (NCBI taxonomy): domain Eukaryota; kingdom Viridiplantae; phylum Streptophyta; class Magnoliopsida; order Asparagales; family Orchidaceae; genus Platanthera; species Platanthera guangdongensis. Next base: position 25,617,907 of record CM077152.1, on the reverse strand, counting down.
AGGCCTAGCTACCCCTGACTGCATCTCTCCTCCGACTGGAGGAACTATCAGACACAGGTCTGGACGCTAACCTCCTCAACTCAATAAAAGAAGGCCCGCTCTTAGCGACTGTTTGTCTTGTAAAGCATGACACTTTCTCAGTTGTTGCCAAGGTGGGATAACCCACAAGGCCCTGGAAGGGACAAGTTCGTGGAAGGATGATGAGCTCGAGTGTGTGAGTGTTCGACCTTTTTCTCCTAAATAGCTCAGGACGGATGATAGGACGATGCTTCGGGATTTAAGCATCCTTGTAAGACCGAACCCCTGCATTGACGGTCGAGATCAGCTCCCCCCTTACATGTCAGTCTAGCTACCCTCGATTGCATCTCTCCTCCGACTGAAAGAACTATTAAAAACAAGTCTGGACGCCAACCTCCCAATTCGACAAAGGAATGATCGTCGTACCTTCATTAACTTCTTTTGTCTTCAAAAATATTGGTACGGTTAATTACTCGATAATTCTTTTGAGCAACAACTCGAATCGCTTCGGCACCGACACGAGTGCTCGAGTCTCCACCACCAGTTGAGCTTGGCTCCTACTTGGTGTCGACTCTTCTCCACCAACAGTTGAGCTTGGCTCATGGTTGGTGTCGACTCTTCTCCACCACCAGTTGAGCTCAGCTCCTGCTAGGCGTCCTCCATGTTCCTCGACTCAGTCAAGCCGAGCTCCTATGAGGTATGCGACTATGCAGGTGTGAGTACGCTATGGCGAGTATGCGAGTAAACATAGAAGCGAGCATCGGAGGGCGAGCTATTGGAGCGACTGTACCCATGCGAGCAACGACTAGACGACTACGAGTGATATCAACGTGTGAGAAAGCGTACAACGAGCACTCAATCTCTCTGAGCCTATGAGCCTAGCGAGCGCCATCACCCAACGAGCATGCAAATAAAGAAGAAAAAAGGGGCAATAACTTAGAACTTATATGTATATCAAAAAATTTTACAAGATGCAAAATTTTTTGTGTTTACAATCCTTTGTATGCGAGCACGAAGAAAATCAGTGAGCAACTAGGACTCATTGTCTCCAGTATCAGACTGATATTCACCGTCTCCAATATCAGCATCTTTCTCATCCTCGCCTTCATCCTCGCCCTTCTCGCCATCATCCACGTCGCCACTGTCATCACTGCTCTCTCCGCTGCTGCTACTGTCGTCGTTGCCGCTGGAGTCGGATGTAGAGGAAAGGACGCGAATAGGCGAGTTGGACTCCTCGGCGAGCAACTCCGGGATGAGTTCTTGTACAGTCAGGCGCTTGGCCTCCTCGACAAGGTGGATGTTGATCCTCAACCTGGTGAGGATGATATCCCCCGTCGCCCGCGCTATCCCGCAGCGGATTGCCGACATCTCGTCCTCACGGGGGAGGACCTTCTTGACCCACCCGTGCGGGGATTCCACCTGCTGCGACCCGACAGAGCGTGGAGCCGAAGGACCTGTGCGATCATCAACGACGGACGGGCGATCATCAATGACCCGGATTTGGGAAGCATCTAGCTCGGCCCTGGTATTGGCGAGCTCTTGTTCGAGCTCGGAAAGCTTCTTCGTCGTCTCAACCTCGACGGCCTGCGAGTACCAACATCGAATCAGTCAGCAAAATAACCTAAGTCAAAGTCAACTATGTCGCGTCAAGTAGGCGACCAACCTCATACTCCGCCCAGCGAGTTGATTGCATCCCGAGGTCTATCGTCTTCTTCGAGATGACCTTCAGCGCCTCATGCGTTTCGAGCAGTTTCCTCGCCAAGAAGTGGCCCAGCTCGGCGGTCCGCAGGATGGAGCGCGAGGTTTGTTGGGCGAGCACCTCCGGGCTCAGTTCCAGCATCGATTCGGCATCGGCTCGCCCATATAGGGCATGAAGGATGTCGAAGGCCTCCCCCTTGTATTCCCAATCTTCCGACCAGGCGGGGAGGTTGGTGCTCAGCGACATCCAATGCTCGTCTGTAGACCAGGACACCAGCGGTCAGCCGAAGGCATCCTTGCCTTCTCGCCCACAGTTGAAGTTTGGATGGAGGTAAGGCGCCCCGACATCAGCCGGAGATTCCCGATTCTCGAACAGTTGGCGAGATACTTTGGACCTCTTGCATGCATGATCTGGTGACTTGGCCTTCTCCTTTCCTTTGGCGGGCTTCTTTTTCTCACCAACTTCCGACGGCCGGTTGGAGGGTTTCGGGTGCGATGAGGCGACTTCTTTGGCCGGAGGAAGTGGCTTCGACAGGAGCTCGCGCGGTTCTGCGAGTATCAAAAGCAAATTAGCACAACTTTCAATGGTGAGCAGAGGTAAGTAGGCGAGTATGATCAAATCTAGAAGACCGTTTACCTTCGCAGGGGAGGACCTCATCAAGCACATTGACATTGATTTGCCAATGGATGACATCGAATCGTCGCCTGCGGAAACCCTAGACTAGGCTCTCGCGAGCGCCCTCCAAGATAGGCGGCAGGAAGGCGACGTCTGTGGGCTAATGCGGCCTTCCCAGCATGCTGTCGAAGTCGCCGGTGACGATCACCAGATGCTCGCCCCACCGGTGGACTTTGTTCGTCGTCTCAACCAGCGTGCAGACGTGGCTGCTAAATAAGACGATGCATTCTGAGTTCACGGCGAAGGAGAACACCTTCCTGAAGACGGAAAGGCCGAAGACGATCCTCTCTTCTCGCAAGAAGCATAGGAACCTCATGATGATCGCCACACCATTGAGGTTGATTTGGGCGAGCACGATACCAAAGTATCGCGTGATCTGGCGATACTCGGGCCACAACGGAAGTCGCGGACCAGTCTCGAAGTGGCGGAGGGATAGGACCATTCCACCTTTGACATATGTGTTTAGTCACTCATTCCGGGCGGGGAGCCTGGCCGAGTATCCCTCGGAAAGATGTCGTTGTCAAAACTCCTCCAGATCTCGCTCAGAGGTGATGGATTTCTTGAAGGCAGCGACAGTGAAATTCGCGGCATGAGCTTGTCAGTGAGCGCTAGCATCATCCCCGACCATCTTAAGCGAGTTGGGTTTGCGAGGAAGGACAAACGAGTAAAGATAAAAAGCAAAGGAGAGAGGCGAGTAAGAGAAGTTACTCGCGAGTATAAGTTAGGAAATCGTAACAGCGTACTTATGACTTACCTACCCCCTCTATTTATAGGCAGAGGCGGGGGAGGTATATCATTCTCGGCGAGTATCGACCTAAGTCGCACCCTAATCGATAGATTGATCCTCAGCATCAGCTCCATCTCGCGTAGTGTAGTCAGGAATCTCGCAATCACGCCAGAATCTGCATAGAACAAGCTCGGCACATCGCAGAAGAAAAGCAAATACACGATAAAGGAAAATCAAGACAGATCAAAAACGAGATTCAAACTTGTTTATTACAAATATGGAATAATTGTTCGATTACATGGTCGACAGAGGCGAGCTCAAATAAAAGAAAAGAAAGATTCTTAAGTCCTAGGCGGCCGCTCCGGAGGATGTGGATGTTGCCCAGCCCGACCCATCTCGCGAGCACGCCGGTAGTTCTCCGTGGCCACCGATATCGCATCGTCGTCGATCCGCAGTTGTTCTTCTATCCTCGCCAGTCGGCCGACAGAGCCCATGCTCGCGCGCATGTCAGCCAACTCGTCGAGAGCAAGCTGAAGACGGTGGTCGTTCGTCGCTATCCGCCGGTCAATCTCGCTGATCATGTGGAAGTGGGGCTCGTAGTTCTCCAGGCTGGCCTGAAGTTCTTCCACCCTCGCCATCCTCACCTCCAGCGACAAGATCCGACGATGAGGCACACAAATGACAAGTTGGTCGAACTTGGTCTCCAACTATAGATAGGCGCGAGCAGCAGTATGACGATAGTCACTCCCGGATAGCCCGATGACATCGATGAAAGCCACTCCAGGAGTCGCGAGGTGATCTGTCACAGAAGGATCGTCGTCAAGTTAGAAGTCAGCGATATTGATCAAAGTCAGTCCAGCAGCAGCGTGAGTTACCTTGTCGAGGAGATCGAGATCGTTGGGGGGAACGACAACGACCAATAGTTTCTCGCGGGCCTGAGGATGATCACTCCCGGTCCTCAGAGGGAAGTAGTTTGGTCGTTGCCTCTCTGGCTTTCGAACCGAGCTCTCCGGCGGAGGAGGAGGTGGCGGCAAATGTCGTGCTCGTCACCGGTAGTCGTGAGCTTGTCAAAGGAGGAGACAAAGGCAGTAATACGCTCGTCGGTTACTGTGAGATTGCAGGATAAGGAGGAGGTGGCAGCAGCACAAGGATGCTCGCCGCCGGCAGTGGTATGATGGTTTCAGGGATGAGGGGAGCTTTGATCCTCCCATGTTGAGGAGTCTTGGTCGCCGGAAGATCCTTCTCTGCAGATGAGTCCTTGCTCGCCGGAAGGTCCTCCCTCGCCAAGTCGGCTTGTGTTTCAGTCGCCCTCTTGGAACCGAGGTTGATCCGAACAGTATGCACGGTTTTGAGTCGTCTCCTTGCTTCAAGGGCGATCAGTGGTACCCCTCGTAGGGGAGTAGCGTCGAGAATCTCGACGATGTCAGCCGACAGAGAATCTGCGAGTATCAACAAGAATCAAGTCAATAAGACATCAGTGGCCTACAAAGCTTTTGATAGTATCAGCGAGGTAGCAACCTTGCGGGGCGGCAGGGTTTGCCTACACCTGTGCCTGAGAGCCGGCGACTTCGGGGACCGGAGGAATGATCGACGAGTTGAGGTCAGGACCGGGAGTAGATATGTTAGGAATATTGACCAGCCCGAACTCGCCGAGGAGTTGTTGGGTGTTGGCGGAGGGTACGAGATCCTTGGTCATCGCGGCGAGGTTCACTAGTGGCGGAGACGGACTGTTGACCTTGGCAGCGAGCGACTTCAGCTTCTTCAACTTCTTCTTCTTATTCGGAGGCAAGTCGGCGACAACCTCACCTTCCCGCGGCCTCTTTAGCTTGGAAGGTTTGAGAAGGGAGGAAAGCGTGTCAAGGCTCTGTTGGAGGACTTCCTCGTCAGCTTTCGACATAGCGCGCGAATTACAAAAGCGTGTCTTAAAAACCAGGCCCCCCTATTTATAGAGTTCGGCAGACATCCATCAGTTGCGAGCAACTCAGATACTCGCCCAAGCAGCTCACTGAATAAGTGTTGGATAATTTTTTCTGAGTTCCTACGTCGCTCGAAAAGAGCAGGAATTGTGTACAACCTGTAAGCCCCCCAACCTTTGTCCCGGGTCGGGCCGGAGGGGATCTTACGTGCCCAAGACGTCCACCCAGTGCTCTTTAAGGGGTAACGACCCACTCTGATAAGCACTAGTTGTCCGTCTTGCTCGGCTTGAATCACAACATTCACATCACATCACAGAGCATTGCGGAAACATTAGCAGGAAACCACAGTAAATATATATAACAATATATATATTTAACAAAAACCGCCAAAGGTCGTAGCCACTGTTTATACATGGAGCCCATAGGTTATACAGTACTATAACTAACAACTCTCTCTCTCTCTCAACTCTGCTTGCTAGTACTCACGTCTCGAAACTGTGGAGACGACGGGGGTGCCTCTGCTCGGGTAGTCCTATCAGCTGGCGTATCGTCCTGCAGCAGCTGGTTGCTACAGTACTTCATCTCCTGTGAATGCTTATTTAAATAATTGTTAGTCACAGAGCTAAGTGGAATCAAATCTCCTCCCCGGATCCATATCCTGGGGACGAGTGCACGCACCCAACAAAATAAAATAACTGAAGCAAGAGAGAGTTAGCACAATATTTCATAAATAAGATAGGAGCAACCAAAAAGAGGTACAACATGGTATAACTGGACTAGCAACTGCAATATACGTCAGTTATAATTTATGCTCCACTAGCACAACAGTACAACAGGTATTCACAACTCGTACAAACATTACAAGCATTCACAACCACGTACACATCGCAGGCATTCACAGCCGTGTACAATCGCAGGCATTCACAGTCGTGTACACATCGCAGGCATTCACAGCCGCGTAAACATCGCAGGCATCCACAGCCGCGCATAACACCTTATGTTGACATAGTATGGACCACTTCTTTTCAAGCAGGGTTTTGAGCCCCGCGGGCCTCACCGATGTGGTCGTCGATGTCAGTGGTCAGTCCTACCATTCTGGGGGTGGTCATACTGCACAACCCCAGACCCCAACGTACAACCCCGTATACTATTGGATGTGAGCGACAACCGACAATACAATATTTTGGTCGACCAACGGAGGAAAACCTAACGAGGAAACATAATGGTCAATCACCCGTGGTAACCATGTCCCTGTCGCCTTGAGTCATCGACCTTCCCGCACCGGTACAAACGGTCTGCGGAAGGGACTGACCCGGCACAGTTCACCACAAGCAATTTCCAAGCAATCAAACAGTCAATTTTTGCTAACACGCACCGGGTCTGTGGCGGTCTGCCCTTCTATGATTCAATCTTCGGGCAGTAACGCTCAGCTCAACTTTCGACAAGAAACATTAGAGCACTTTATTTGGGGCTAAACCTGGAGGAACTCCTCAACTCCGGTTATCCCCAACTAATGCTCAACCTTAACATATGGTTGCTCGTCAGAGAATGACTAGTGCTTATAATAGTAAATTGCAATAATTAAAATGCGGTAATTAAAACTGCTGATAATATAAGCTGTATAATTAGAATGCTAGAATGAAATGTGACCAGTATGAAACTGTAGTAATGAAATGAAAGTACTGAATTGAACTTGACTAGTACATGACTGGAGTAGAACTAAAATGAAAGTACTGAATTGAACTTGACCAGTACGGGACTGGAGTAGAACTGAATTGAAAGTACTGAATTGAACTTGACTAGTACGGGACTGGAGTAGAACTAAATTGAAAGTACTGAATTGAACTTGACTAGTACGAGACTGGAGTAGAACTGAATTGAAAGTACTGAATTGAACTTGACCAGTACGGGAGTGGAGTAGAGCTGAATTGAAAGTATTGAACTGAAATAAATAAAGGAACTGAATCAGTGCAAGACTGCAATAATCATAAAGAAAATATTTAGTAGTCCAATCACTTCATTCAGGAGGCTTCCGTTCCATCTCTGTTCTTAGGAGGCATGTTAAGTTCAATCTTCGTTCTCAGGATGTTTAGTTCAGTTCTATCTCCGTTCTCAGGAGGTTTAGTTCAGTTCCATCTCCATTCTCAGGAGGTTTAGTTCAGTTCCATCCCCGTTCTCAGGAGATTTAGTTCAGTTCCATCTCCATTCTCAGGAGGTTTCTTTGGGTTTTACCCATTATTAAGATTCGATAACAATTCAGTTGTGCCTTTTTTAATCACGGCTTAATCGGATCAGGGGAAACTTATTATGAGTTACATTTTTATTATTTATCTGAGAATAAATATCGACTTGATTGCTTGCGTCGGATCGAATCCGAGAATCTCGTTAGAGGGCACATTATTCCTCGCAACCTCGAAAATCGTTTCCAATACATGATGGAAATTTTTTACTCGAAACGAGATTAAGGATTATATTACCTGAATCAGGTACTTTCATTTTCCGAGTTCACCTAAAATGCTCACGAATTATTTTAAGAATGAGACGTTCGGTGGTTTCGCAAAAACCTCGAAATACTCGGAGCTGGAAAATCTTGCCTCGATAACTATCGTCGATTAATCAATTGGACTTATATAAGGTGGTCGCGTGCTTCGATTTTCATGTTCGAATAATTTGAGGGCATAAATTTCCGAGCACGACACAAGGCTCTAAGAATTTGGAAAATCTTCAATTTTTACCCCAAGGTTTTCAAATTTAATACAACCTTTAAGAGCGCCTGAAAAGAGCCTAGAAATTTTTTTCAAAATTTTCCGATCAATTTCAGGCCTCTGAATTGGCCATATAATTCTTATTTAGGCTTCTAAAAATACCAAATTAACTCCAAAAATTCCCAATTTTTTTTGGGTAGACTGCCCTCATCAAGGGAAACAATTTTCATGTTCAAAACTTTTTCATTAAGGCTCTAGTTTAGCCTCAAAAAAATCAAAACTCCACCCATTTTTAATTATAATATTATAATATTATAAATATTATTATAATAATTATATATATATATATATATATATATATATATATATATATATATATATATATATATATATATATATATATATATATATAAATTTTATATCATCTCTTCCCCCCGTACCGAAAAACGCCCCTTGCGGGTCTTCTCCGCCGCCGGCCGGCCATGGCTCCGCCCCCGGCCGACTCCCCGGGGGTGGGCCGCCGGAGCTATATTTTTTTTATATTCGGAGGGGAGAGGTTCACGGCGGCGGCGCTCCGACCGCCGGAGCTCGCATGCAACCCGTCCAGAAAAATGGGAGGAAGAAGAGGAGAAGCTTTCCACCTGATTTCGGCGACTTCGAGGTTTCCGGCGAGTTCTGCCATTAATGACGATGGAGGGTGGTGGAGCTCTGGTAAGCTTCTCCAGCGAGGTTGAGCTCCAGAAGAGGGGGTGTCTGGGGTCGTTTTGAGGTTGGGGAGAGGATTTAAGTCCTTTGGTATGGCGGGGATGAATATATAGAGGGAAGGGGTGCGCCCCTCCTTCCTTCTGGGCCAAGACAAGGAGAACCATGGTTGGGTTGCACCAACCATGGTTAGCAGCTGACACTCATCTATTGGAGGGGTGTACTTGCTAGTCAATCAAAAGCCATCACATGAATTGTGTTTCTTGGGGAAAAGATGAGTGGATTAGGATTGGACAATTGAATGGAGGGAGAGAGAAGGCTTTAAACTTAATACTCTTATTGACCAACAAGGCAGCCACCATGATCCATTTATGGCAAAATAATGAGCTCATGGTGAGCTTGTTAAGGAGAGAGGGATGAAGATAGAAATGAGCTTTTTAGGGGGGTGACCAAAATTCAACCACGGGGTGGGTCCCCCATGCTGGTCAAAGTCAAAATAGGTCCAACTCATCAGGGGTCGGATCAAAGTTGGGGTGTCGTGTCACGATTGGTGTGCGCACGTTTTTCGGTGCACGACTAGACTTGATTTGACCACGATTTGACCACCCATCATCGAAACTGACCGGGACCAATTTCGTTGACTTTATATTGACCATACGAATCAAATGCCACTGACCGGGGTCGAATCGGAGTTCATTTGCTAAGTATTCAAAATCTGCGCGTCGCGGCGCGCTTAAATGGTCAAAACGCTCATAATCATCATTAGGCTTTGAATCGCGATGCAGCGAGTTACGATGCGTTCGTATTGACTATATGAAGTCATAGGAACTAACAGAACTCGAATTGGAGTTCTCTAGGTCAATATTCAAAAATCTTGTATTCGCGACGTTCTGCGAGGAACGGTCATATCCACCATATGACCTTGAAATTCAACAGAACGAGTTCCAACACACTCGTATTGACTATGTGACTCTATATTCAAAAATCTCATTTTTGCGACGTTCTACGAGGAACGGTCATATTCACCATATGACCTAGAAATTCAACAGAACAAGTTCCAACACACTCGTATTGACTATACGAGGCCACGAGAACTGACAGAACTTAAATTGGAGTTCTCTAGCTCTATATTCGAAAATCTCATTTTCGCGACGTTCTACGAGGAACGGTCATGTCCATCATATGACCTCGAAATTCAACAGAACGAGTTCCAACGCACTCGTATTGATTATACGAGATCACAGAAACTGACAGAACTCAAATCGGAGTTCCCTAGCTTGATATCCCTGTCTAGGGTTACCTTCTACCGGGTCACGGGTAGAGGTTCGGGTTACTTTTATTGGGCCCACTAGGGTTCTGGTGGTCCAATAAAAGTCGGGATGTTACACAACCCGTATTCGTTGAGGGTGGACCCCTCCAAAGCCCGGTCAGCAGAAGTCAACGTCAGCAAGTCAAGACAGAGGTCAGAGTCAACGCACCAGACAGTAGAAGGCCTAGGCAAGTATGGCGAGCTCCCCTCGCATACTTGTCAGGTAGGCGACTAGGCATAATACTCGCCCAGTCGTGCGAGTTCCTCCAGGAAGTCGCCTAGTTGCTGAGGGGTGGGGTATAAATAGACCCCCTCCCCCCTCCCCCAGGATTTCCCTATAAATAGGACCCCAGGGGTACTAGGAGAGACACGAAAAATCCCTTCAAGGATCTCGCAAGCTCTACTTTTTGGATACCAACCGAGCCTTTGGATTCTTTTTTATAGAGACCAGGTCGCGACCTCGCGACTTAGTTGTCAGTTAGTATCTCTCGTACCTCGCTCGACCATTTTGGTTGTGGAGGGGTAGCTTCTTTCAAGCTTCTGGGTACGTTGTGGGACCTTTCTGTCGCAGCATCTGGGGTCCTGTTTGTTGCCTTCGTTCTTCATCCTAGTCACTTTAGCTGTCTAGCCTTACTACTGAGCTAGTAACCTTTGACTGACTTGATCTAATTTTTGGAGTGGGGAATTTTTTTGGCTTCAACACCAGTGGTTTGCCGTATCCGAAAGCTACGCGTTGTTCGTTTCTAAAGCCCGTGACACTCACTTCAAGCTAATTTGTCGCACGCCTCTCCCGATAGCACGAGAACTGCCAGACGAAGCCCTAGATCACCCTCCCGATCGCCAGTCTTCCATCCTCTGACGACATCGAGGAAGGCGCCATTCCCCGCCGACAAATTTGGCGTTGTTTTTCGACGGTCCAGGCGACATTATCGGTGGGTTTGCTGCAGCCGGGAGTTCCTTCAGTCTTCCTCCATTTTTATGGCTTGTCTGATTCCTCTTCTTCCTCCTCAGAGTCAGAAATTGAGGTTTCTCTAACAGGTAACCCTATTGTTGCTTTCCGCGACTCTTTCTCTGTGTGTGATGATTTTTCGTCACCCTAGTGTTGAAATTTCAGATTAGTGACGTAGTGTGTGAGTGATTTATCTTCTGCAGAAATTTCTGGAGCCTTCAACAAGGCTACCTAAGCAAAACAAGTGGTCCTTCGACCCTCTGTTTCCATTTTCGCTCAGGTTGTGAATTGTTTCTCCTTAATTTCAGTCAGTTTATGCTTTAAATTTTTATATTGTGATGGATCATTTTTAGGGTGTAGTTCAATAACACCAAGCATAGTCGCAGACGTTTTGCCTACATTTCAGAAATAGTGACTCCTTCACCGGGGAAGTGTAAGAGTCCTCCATTCTTTATAAATTATTATCCCCTATATTCTCGAGAGATATGTAATAGTGTAGATGCCCTTGTAGGTCCTTGAGAAAACAAGTCTTCTGGCTACTTGGAGACCAAATTAGTATTTCAGACATTTCTTTTAGAGAAGTATGCCGCCGCGTCAGGTGTATGAACGTCGTAATACCACTGTAAGAAATCTTTATTATTTCTGGCTAGACATATCAGAAAGCTTGTTTAGTAACGTATATTATAATTCAGCAAAATTAATATTGTCGTGTAGAACCGCAACTATTGTTGGAGAATTGTAGCACTTACCGTTTCAATAGTATATGACACTCAAGATTAAATTATAAACACCCCAAACAGTTAGTCCATACGAATCACATTTAAAATACTCTTAGGGTCCGTTCGTTTCAACGACATTGATATTGAAGTATTGACTCTCAATTCAATATCAATATACATGAGAAATGACATTGAGTTTAAATCCAATTTTTTTGTTCGGCCACATGATGACTTTTGTCATAGGAATTGACATTGATCACTTTTTATTATTCGTTTGTAGAAAGATTTTCTGCCATAGGAATTGACATTGATCAATACTCTTAATGATCACAATTAAAAATCACAAACGCGAATATTTCGCCCAATCGTGATTTTTTCGCTCGTACGTGATTTTTTTTCATGACGCGATTTTTTCGCCCGGACTCAAGTTTTAGACTCTCATGCGAAATTTTTGCCCGGACGTGAAATTTTCGCACAGACACGATTTTTCGTAAGAGCGCGATTTTTCACTATGACTCGATTTTTTCCAACCCGAAGGTGAAAATTTTGTATGAACACGATTTTTTTGACCGGACGTGATTTTTTCATACGGTCGCGATTTTTTCACACGGAAATGAAATTTTTGCCCGGAGGCGATCTTTTCACCCGAATGCAATTTTTTAGGTCGGACACAATTTTTGTACGGAAGCGAATTTTTCTCCAGGACGCGATTTTTTCGTCCGAACAATTATTTTTTGCCCTGACGCGATTTTTTCGACCGGAAGCGATATTTTCGACATGACTCGATTTTTTCGTCCCGAAAGCGAAATTTTCGCCCGGGAGTGATTTTTTCGTCTATACGCGATTTTTTCGCTCAAAATCTATTTTTCACCCAAACTCGATTTTTTAGTCCAATCACGAAATTTTTGTACGGACGTGAAATTTTCGGTCGGACGCGAAAAATCGGGTCTGACCGGAGAAAATGCGTCTGAGCGAAAAAATCGCGTCCGAGCGAAAAATTGCATCAGGTCGAAATAATCGCGTCCTAGCAAAAAAGTGTCGTGCGGGCTAAAAATCACGTGAGGGCGAAAAAATCACGTTGGGGTGAAAAAATCACGCCCAGGGGAAAAACGGGTTTGAGCGAAAAAACGTGTCCTGTCAAAAAAAGTGTTCGGGTAAAAACAACGCATCCGGGGGAAAAACGCGTGCGGGCAAAAAAAACACGTCCGGGCAAAAAAAAGCGCGTCCGGGCGAAAAAATCACGCCCAGTCGAGAAATCTCGTTCGGGCGCAAAAAACGCATCTGGCCAAAAAAATCGCGACCGGGCAAAAAAATCGCTTGCGGGAAAAAAATTGCGGTAGTGTGAAAAAATCACGTTCGGGCGAAAAAATCGCTTTCGGACGAAAAAATTACGTCGGGGCGAATAAATCACATCCGGGCGAAAAAATCGCATTCAGGCAAAAAAAGGTGTCGGGGTGAAAAAAATCACGTCTGGGCGAAAATAAGCGTGCAGGACAAAAAAACGCGTCTGAGTAAAAAAAATTGAGTCCCGACGAAATATTCGCGATCGGCCGAAAAAAATAGCCCAGGCAAAAAAACACACGGTAGGACGAATAAATTGCGTCATGGAGAGAAAAATCACGTTCGAGCAGAAAAATCACTTTCGGACAAAAAAACGCGTTCGTGTGAAAAAAAAACGTTTCCTGACAAAAAAATTGCGTCAGGGTGAAAAAATCATGCCCTGACAAATAAACTTGTCATAACAAAAAAATTGCGTCCGAGCAAAAAATTGAGTCAAGTGAAAAAAAATGCATTGAGGCTAAAAAAAGCTCTCTTTTTGGAAAACTAGTGTTGGTGATCTCAATATCCTCCCCTGGAGATAGACATTGGATCTATGAGTTTTTTTGGTTCGGGTGAATATCGACGATTTTCCACCAGAAAGTCAATTCCACTTTAAAATTGTTGATCCGAACAAGAGAAATGACATTCATATTCTCAAAATCAATACTTCAATATTAATGTCTGTGAAACGAACAAACCCTTATATATTTACGAACATGAGATATTGACGTCAAGAATATATTTTTTAGTCGAGTAAATCAATATGATTAGTTGCCTTTACTACGCACATATGTTCGCAAGCTGAGTAGCACTAGCTATAAGATGTTTAGTGGCACGTTGGTGATTCCCTCCTGTGTGCGATAGAGGTGCATTATCCTTCTCGTGGGCTGTAGTATATCCTATGAATCAAATTGTTTGGGGATGTATCCCGATCCAGAAGATTAGTAGATTCAAGTCTGTGTCCGTGAGACACTAGAGCACTTGAGTTCATTAGTAAGATTTGGATCGTTAGACTAGTGTTGTGCGATAGAAGCTACTCTATCTAGAACTTTGTCGGAGAACAACCATAAGTGAAATTAAAACTTAAGTTTAGACTGAACCCTAGAAACTCCTAAATAACCAAATTATTCGGAACTTGAGTAAACGTCATACTTTATGAGTAATTAGAACAGTCATTTATTTTGCTAGTTTTATTTTTAGAAAATCATGTTAAGTACACTAGCATACAGTTTTTCTATAGCACACAAAATATTTTCCAAGCATGCATATTTTCCTTCAAAACAAATTCTAGTGTCACTAGGAGGAATAATTTTTCTTACTCTCATTTTGGACTGACTCATGTTTGGGCATGTTTTTACAGGAGATCCAAGTGGGAAGCTACGTCTAGGATGAGTGTGTTATTAGAGTCGCTTCTATACTTTGTTTTTCCTTCAAGTTGTTGTTTTACTTTTAGTACCTTATTATTATGTTTTGGACTCTTGTAATATTAATGTTTAAGAATTTGTACATGTACCAGACATTGTGTAGTATTTCAGATATTCAGTGGTTTGGTTCTTTTTCTATCTAGTGGCACTGCGAATTCATCTCGTTGAGATACATTTTTACCCTTAGTTTCATATGCAACTTCCGCTATAAGCTTGCATTTCAGTTCTTTTCATTTTTGCATGTCATGTACTAGTTTTAATATTGTTTCTTAATTTACTTCTTATTGCTGGACCCGGCCGGACGACTGATGGATTGTTAAACTAGGTTGGGGTGTTACACAGACTCGTGAATATCCTCTATCTGGGGCTCTACCTCTCTGGTCCAGACGTCCTCGTGAATCTCATTGCCAATCAAGCAACAATCACGCATATAGTCCAAGGAGTCCATGTACTTGACAAGCCCGACAGCCTTCAGCGTCGTCACTCGATCCTTTGAGAAAAGTCGCTCCACCTCAGCCTTTGAAGCCCCCAGCTCGGTCTCCAAACGAGAAACCTCCTCATGGGTGGTCTTTAGTAACTGCGTAAAGCTCTCCACTAAGGACTTTTCCATCAGTAACGCAACTCGAGCCCCCTTAAGCTCTGCCTTCAACTCCAAACCAATCAGTTGGAATCGAGATATATCTTGATCATGCTCCTCCTTCAAGTCGACCAATGAACTCTCTGCGACTCGAAATTTCTACTGAAGAGTCAAGTACCAATCTCTCAAGCTCACAAAATGGTCATTCCACGTGAACGCTATATGTGCCTGAGTTTCAATCAGTAACCAAAAAGCAAGGAAATGTCAGAACTACACAAAGCAGTTAAACTAAAAGCCAGATACAAAGGAGCTCGCTTACCACATCACCCATCGCCTTCAAAGCGGAATACACTCAGTGGGGGGGGGGGGGGGGGCAGACGTCTCCGAACAAAAAAAAACTCGGGGGGCGGAAGACTCCAACACTTTGACATCAGGATCAGCAAATGTAGCCTCATCTCGAGGAACCTTCTCAGTCTGGCAATCCCTCTGCCTCGACGAAAGCCGAAGCTCCACATCCCCTCCGCTAGCATCCATCGAGGCACGCTTGTCGGCACCTTTGCAACGCGCTCAGAATCAGCTGAAAGTCTGCATCGCCGCAGAAGCTTCTCCTCCACAAATAGAGAGATGCTAAACAAACGATTCGCCAGCTCCAGAGACTGTGAATCCTAATATGGGAGAGAAGTCCCGCTCTCTTCCCTTTTGATGACGACAACGGCCAGACAAAAAATTCCAAAGCCCTGGGAGACCCCAGGAATTTCGAACATAGCCAAACAAGATGTTTCTGTGGCGGCAATCTGTCCGACTCTCAAAATCAAGCCAACTCTGGTTGCTATAGATATCAACACGGCCGTCGTCATTAGCACGTACTTCGCACCAATCTATGAATAACTCCAAGGAGAATGTCGGGCCATGCTCTCTGAAAAACGCAACCATCCCCATGATGCATGTCATCCAAAGAGGAGTAAATTGCGACATAAGGACGTCGCAAAACTTCAAGATGTCAATTACCTCTTCGCACGGCGGAAATTGGAATCCACACTGTAATATCGTCTCACATACCGTCAACCAGCCCTTCAGCGGGTTCAGAACTCTTTCCTCGGCATGAGAATCCTTACTTCAAGATCTGCAGATAACTCATATCTTTTTCTTCAAATTACAATCGGTTCACCGATTAGTGTGCAGCGCAATTGCATCGGGCGAGCTTGCGCATTACGCTTCGAGACCTGAAAATCAAGGCAAGCGAGAATTAAGAAAAAATTGCACTAGAAATAAACACTTACAACGAGAACAACGTCATTCCGACGATGTGAGAACTACGCCTGGGACACTGAAAGGAGCCTCGGCATACAAACACTTGTAATCCAAAAAAGCACACGTGAAAAGACGCGTCTGACGACACATATGTGCAGGTACCTGAGCGGGCCAAATCGCACACCCAAGTACGTGCACACTCCCACACGCACGCGCCCTTGCATGCACGCGTGCAGGTCAATGCACGCGTACCGCTATGTGCGCTCAGCTGCGCGCGCGCCCAGGTGTGTGCGCTCGCACCACCGCGCGCGCCCAGGTGTGTGCCCTCGCACCACCGCGCGCGGGGACGCGCACGCGCCACCTCGCGCGCCCGGGAGCGCGCGGAGGCGCGCGCACCCCCGCACGAGCGGGGGGGGGGGGGGGGGGGGAGGGGGGCACCGCCACGCGCGCGACTAGTCACGTGCATGTGTGCGCACCCGTCTCCGCGACCATGCGCGTTTGCGCCTTCGCCTTCGCACCTGCGCCTTCATGCATCTTTGCCTCTGCGCCTTCACCACCAAGCGGATCGACTCGTTGTTAACAATAAACGACGTACCTTGGCATGCACATCACCGCCATCCGCTCCCGCAGACACCTCTCCATTTCTTGCCACCATGGTCGTCGTGCAAGAGGACACGGAAAAAATCCTTGTTCTTCTCACGGTTCGGTTCTAAGCACCGAGAATTTTGGGGGCATATGATGAAGCCATCCTAAATTCATAGAGAATTTGGGGTGTGAATAGCCTCCTCATGATCCCCCACTAACTTGGTGGGATCATGGGTTTGACCGCCGCACAAGCGATCGCCACACGCGATCTGCGTGCACTGTCTGATCCACCACCACGACCGGCCGCCGGTGCCATCATCACCGACATCAGGCAGCCCATGACCAGCCAGCCATGTCGGGGTCGCACCGCAACCACCCCTCCCCGCAACCACCTCCCGCGGCCACGGGGTTCCGCCTACAAGGGGAGGTCGTGTCCGACCACCCCACCCCGCGAACGCCTCCCGCAATCACGGGGCGCCACCACCAAGGGGTGGTCGTGTCCGACCACCCCTCCCCGCGATCACCACTCGCGGCCGTTGGACACCACCCACAAGGGGTGACCGTGTCCGGCCACCCCTCCCCGCGAACGCCTCCCGCGTCCGCGGGGAGTCTGAGTTCGGTCACCCCACCCTGTCGTCGGTCGCGGAGCGTCACCCGCTAGTGGCGGCCTCCCCTCCCCGCGGTTTCTCCCGCCGCGGCCAGCCGTCCCGCCGATCACGGCTCCTCTCCCCTCGCCGGCAACCTTCCGCTAGTGAGGTGACTGCTCTTTCGTTACAGACCTTCCCCGCCGTCTGATCATTTCGTCGTCGTCCATTTCGTGGGTAATCACCCACTAACCGTCATGATTAGTGGAGGGTTATCATTAATTAAAATTTGACGTGCATTTAGTAAATATTACACACATTGTATATGCCCAAAACTATATTAAATGTGGTCTATAAATAGTAATTGCGGCTGATTACGATGTGCGGATAGCCGCGTCACTACCGTAACCACCTCCTGCAGCCTATAAAAAGGCCTCAGGACCCTCTTCATTTTTAACTTTTCCTCCTCTCAGTCTTTTTCTTTCTCAGGTCGGAGCTCTGTCAAAATTCTCGTACGAGCCTCCACCTGCCGGGCCACCCGAAAATCCGTCGTAGTCCACAACACTCCCAAGGAAAATATGTTCTATGTGACATTCCACAAAGCCTGCTATGTGCGCAGTGCCACTCAAGTCATCACTCACGCATCTTTGTGCGCTCCGCCACGAAGTTCGTCAGGCAACATCTGAAAACGCTCCATCGGAGCATAGAAAAGTACTAGCTTCGTGTGAGGCGGCTTGTCGCCCACCGAGCACTCTCAATCTCTCATCTCACGGTTGTAATGAGGAGCGGTATGTCGCCCTCAATTCTCTGTACAATCTGTAATCAACCGCCAATTGTGAAGTTTGACTGACACCGTACCGGTCACGTGATTTTTTATTCAATTAAGGGGTTTTTTACGTTAAAATCGTTTTGTGTCATTCTGCTTATTCTGTGATTGTGTGCACGCTCGACCGCTTCACGGGCTAAGGCGGCCTAGTTTAGTACGGTCTATCAGGAGGGTTGAGTTTGTCGCAACACTGTTGGAGGCAGCAAAAATTGTCTGACGGAACTGTCGGAAAAAACCTCGGGATGCTGCTCATAAAACGTCCCGCCAAACAAAGCATAAGTGGCGTAGCAATGCAGAGGTACTGCTGATGCGCTAATTTTGTTTAAAAAGGGGTTCAAAGCTCAATTTTTGGGGCACGGGTATATATGGAGGTATGTTATACGTAGAAAATAATGCATTATTTATATAATACAGTAATTTTTATAATTTGAAACTTTTGCTGGTATTTTTTCTGTCTAAATATTGTCGGATAATTATGTCTTATTTGTGTTCAAGTGATAATAAGTTTTCGAGTTTTAGCAAACATGCATATTGATAGCTTAAACATATTTTACAAAATATTTTTAGGATGCACATGAAGATGCAGACAACAAAACACAGTGAGAAAGACTAATATATATAATATAACATATAAAATATGAGATAAATGAATATATGTAACATCGTGACTACATATTTATTAAATTGAATATCAATAAATTATTTCTTGCTCTTAAACTATGTAGTGAAATATAGATCCTTAATTGCATTTACTATTTTAGCTTTATTATGACGAACTTGTTAGGTCAGTGTGACAGGAAGGAATGAGCTTTGGAGAAAGGGGTAGAGAACCCGGTTTATGATCGTTGCTTGCCCTAAGCTCAAGGGCAGATCCAGAGGGGGCCCGAGGGATACTAGCCCCCCCCCCCCCCCCATTATTTTTCAAAATATTAAGTGTATTTGAATTACTCTCGTCGAGACAATAAATTTTGACTACTTATACGTCAAAAACGGTGGTCAGATGAGTGAGAAATAACTCTGATAAGATGCAAACGTTCAAAAAAATTGAAGAAATTGATGACTAGCCCCTCATATTAAAATTTTTAGAACACGTGACGCATTCAAAAAAAGAATTTTTGTGCACCCTCATTATTAATTTATGCACCATCATTATTAATTTTCTAAATCCGCTAAGGCTAAGCAGAGCTCCCTCACAAACCTACCCCTCACTCCAAACCTCCTTTAATCGTCTCTCTTCTTATATTCTCCGTACTTGATTTTCGATAAGTTGGAAACAGATGCGTACATTTTCCAGAGATAATTTGCTCTCTCGTAATATCAGTTGGAAACCTGACAACTATATGAAATATTTTTTTATCAAATGATAAATCTACAACATACCAACATTAGAAGATCATTTGAAGAGAATTACATCAATATTCAGAGTTAATAGAGAAATATTTTTCAGAAGCCTCACAACTCAACATAGAGGAAGATGTAGTCAACATATGGGTACATTGTAAGCAAGTTCATGAATGCTTACACATAAAAAGATACACTTTGGATTTGTCATGCGCACATGAGTTATATTCATATATTAGTAACTCAAGAATTCTTATTATGGTTGATAAATGGGCATTGAAAACAACTAGACCTAAATGACAATTCCATGTAAACACTAATTTCAATTTAAATACTATGCACACATTTGCCCATCCATACATTAATATATGCATTTCAATTCCCCATTTCCAAGCTAGCCTCAGTTCAAATTTTAATCCCTCAAATCTACCAAATTTATATCAACAGATGAATATTGGAAATAACAAATATTTTAAAATAAATAAAGGGTTAGATTGGTAATTTTAAGGTTTCAGCATCCTTAGGTAGCTGTCAATTATAGACATAGCTGAAGATCTGTATCCATAGCCAAAAAGATTGTAGTGATTCAGGTAATGATAGAGCATGTACAGCTCCTTCCTCCTCTCAAAACCAGGCTGTTCAGGCATCACCTGCTCATAGTAGAAAGAAAAAAAATAGTTTTTTCCCCTTTCCTGAAAAGTGTATAAAGATGGTAGAGTTTTGAATCCAAAAAATCTTGGATTCCGGCAAAGCCCGGTAAATGATGTCGCCCACCGAATGTTTGTCGCACGGGAGCCCCCGTGCACAGTCACTTGCGCGCGCGCGTGTAATGTTTGTTGACATTAATTAAGTGTCTAGTTATCCGACTTACATCTAATGCTCCGTGAGATTGTGATTGGCCCCTTGTGCAATGTAAGTAGTTCCTAAACTAATACATCAATCCTAGGTTTTGAGTAACAATGCTTTGTGCTGCAGTACTGCTACTGCTTCTGTTGACATTTTTGTTTCTCAATTCATTTCCTCAGCGCTTTATTCTCACTTATGAAGGGTTTTCTCAATCTCGATTCTCGACTTCTCGATCCTTTTTGTCTCAGTAATGTCAAGTTGTCTTGAAATCATTCGAGTAGGCTCAAAAATGAAGAAATTCGAGCCAAATTGAAATCATCCAGAACTCATTTGAGCTCAAGCCTGCTAGAACTTTTTTCAAACTTTGAGCTGAGCTTGGATTTACTCAAAATATGATGGATAACAACCCAGATTATAGATGTGAATAAGGCAGATATGGAATCCACACCAAGTATTAAGGCAAAAGTCCAACTAAACTCAGAAATATTTTCTACAAAAAACCTTGAGAAATTAATTGCTTGAAAATGGAATCGGCGTGCATCAAATTGGAGACGATGATGTGCGTTTACGAGTTAGAAATCCCGAAATATTGTGATACACGCATATCCCTTTTAATTTATCATGTTGTTATTTTGTGTGCTGCCCAAGGGTGTATGGGTCTTTATCTATTTAGTACGCTAGGTTTTGGGAACTAATTAAGTAGTAGCTGTGTTAGGGCCAGTGATTCTTTTTGGAATTGGAAAAGGTTCAGAGCTGCTGGACAGCATTTGTGCGGCGGCTTCCTCAGGTTAGAGGTCGTCTCCTTCCTGTTTTCCCTTGCTGGGTATATTTCTTCTTGATATTTCAGCATCAGTTGGTATCAGAGGAGCACCCTCCGTAGGAGCTGTCATGACTTGATGGCAAAGAATGTTCGTGGGAGTCGTGGTCGAGCCCGCGTCGATGCTAACGACGACGGCAAGCCTCAACATCACCAGGATCTACGGGATATAGAGCTGGAAGTACAACTGAGGCGAATTGACGAGCTGGAGCGCCAACTCGCATAGGCGGGTATTGCACACCTCGGCAGAGGATGTCTTGGAAACAGACCCAAGTTCCGAAGATGACACAAACGTCAACCCTTTTGGGCGGCGCATGCGGCGGGGAGAACGCCGGCCGCACAGAGGCAACAGAGTGCCACTCTGAAATCTGGGCATGAAGGTTCGAAATCACTGAGTTTGAGGGAAATCACATCCTGATGAGACTGCGCTACTCACAGTGGAAAGGGTATTTGATATCAAGGAGCTTACGAAGGATCAAAAGGTTAAACTCGTGGCGATTCAACTTCGCAAACATGCCCCGGTGTGGTGGGAGCATATGAAGAAGCAACGAGCTCGCGAAGGAAAGGCGAAGGTAGATTGTTGGGACAAAATGAAGAAATTGTTGCAAGAAAATTCTTACCCACTCATTATCGACAAGAGAGCTTTATTGAATACCAATCTCAACGACAGAATGACCTGTCCGTTGAAAGGTGCGCAGAGGATTTTGATTGCCTGTGCATGCGATGCGACGTCGCCGAGGAAGTGGAATAAATCATTGCCAAATATTTAGCGGGGTTGCGCCTGGCCATATCTGATATTGTTTTACCTCCAACAATATTAGGTTTATGAGGATGTTTGCCGCAAAGCCTTGCACGTAGAAAAACAACTAAACAGGTGAAACACCGCAGACAAAGCATCAAAACGTTGGTCCGTGAAAGATTGGCATGGTAAGGGACCAACCAACCCGACAGCTGAAAAGAAAGCCACCCCAAAACCACCGGCTCGGGACGACAGCAGCACGGGCGGAACATCCAGCAACAACAGGGGATCGACACTCAAACGGTGTTACAAATGTCAAGTCTTGGGGCACCTCAACGCAAATTGCCCCAATACTTTGGTCGTTACTTTTGCGGATGGTGAACCGGTGTTCGATGATTCCGGCGAGGATGCGACTAAACCTGATGGGGATCATGGAAAGGTCCTCTATGGCAACTCCGATGAGTCCCTAGTTGTCTGCCGACTTCTTAACACCCCTCAACTCGTGGATGATACGTGGCTGCGACACAACATTTTTCATACCAAGTGCACAAGCGGCGGAAAAGTATGCAATTTGATCATCGATGGTGACCGAAGTTGTGAGAATGCGGTCTCTACAACTATGGTAGAAAAACAGGGCTCAAGACCGAACCACGCTCGCCGACATACAAACTATCTTGGCTAAAAAGGAAAATGAAGTAACGGTCTCCAAACGATGCTTAATAAAATTTTCAATCGGACAAACATATATGGATGAGGTTTGTTGCGATGTTGTACCAATGGACGATGTCATATCCTCCTTGGGCGGTCGTGGCAATACAACAGGAGAACAAACCATGACGGGTTCAAAAACACGTATTTATTTCAAAAGGATGGCAAGAAAATGTCCTTTGGACAGCCGCAAGACTAGCAGTATCAACCTTCTTTCCCGCATTGGACTATGAGAAGAGCTGGCAAAACACCACTGAGCTCTTTGCCATGGTCATTGTGGCAGCCAACACACCCATTGACTCCTTTCCTCCTGAAGTGCAATTTCTCCTTCGCCAATTCGCTGATGTGCGGCCATACGAGTTACTGGCGGGACTTCCACCGCTACGCAACATCCAACATCATATCGATCTACTTCCGGGAGCAACTATACCAAATAAGGACGCCTATCGAATGAGTCCCGCCGAGCACGATGAGTTGAAACGACAGGTGCAAGAATTATTAACCAAAGGGGCCATAAGGGAAAGCTTAAGTCCTTGTACCGTTCCGGCGCTCCTGATTCCAAAGAAGAATTGTTCCTAGCGCATGTGCATCGACAGTAGAGCTGTAAACAAAATCACGATCAGGTATCGCTTTCTCATTCCTAGATTTGATGACTTGGTTGATCAATTATATGGTGCAGTGGTCTTCTCACGGGTCGATTTACAAAGCGGCTACCATCAAATTAGAGTCTGCCTCGGGGACGAGTGGGAAAATGCATTTAAAACACCCGACGACCTGTATGAATGGATGGTAATGTCGTTCGGGCTCTCCAACGTCCCCCGCTACGTTCATGCGGCTAATGAACCCGATTTTTCGACCTTTCATCGGTCAATTCATCGTCATCTACTTCGACGATATCTTAGTGTATAACAAATCTACAACTCAACACTTGGATCACTTGCACCAAGTGTTCGTCGTTCTGCGTGAACAACAATTGTATATCAGCACCAAAAAATGTCATTTCCTCACCGATACAATCCAATTTTTGGTTTATTATCTCATCAAAGGGACTTCAAATGGACCCGGATAATGTTGTTGTCATCCTCAATTGGGACACACCACGAGACATTCATGGCCTGCGGAGTTTCCATGGCCCTGCTTCCTTTTACCGCCGATTCGTCAAAGATTTTAGCACCATTATCGCTCCCCTGACAGATTGTATGAAAGGAGTTAAGTATGGGTGGACGACTGGACGGCGGCGGTGAAACATCCTTTCAGCTGCTGAAATGAAAAATAACAAAGGCCCCCGTGCTGAAGTTACCAGATTTTGGTGATATCTTTGAAGTGCATTGCGACGCCTCTGACACCGGCATCGGTGGATTCCTCAGCCAACGGAATCGGCCCATTGCCTTTTCCAACTAAAAGGTCCAGGAGGCAAGGAGGAAGTACTCCATCTACGACAAGGAGTTTTATGCCATTATTCAGAGTATAGCACATTGACGTCACTATCTCTTCGCCAATGAATTCATCCTTTTCTCCGAACATGAAACATTGAAATACATTCATGGCCAACACCAGTTGAACACTAGACACGCCATGTGGGTGGAATTCCTCCAGACCTTTAACTTTTTCATCAAGCATGCGGTCGGGACACTCAACAAGGTGGCTGACGCTCTCAGTCGGAAGCACGCTCTTCTAATCACTATGCAGGTGAAGGTTTTGGGGTTCGATTCCTTCAAGGAGCTCTATGCTGATGACCCCACTTTCAGCCATCCGTGGATTAAATGCAGCCTTGAATCCTTCCAACAGTTCATGTTGGTCGATGGATTTCTCTTCATAAAGAATCACCTTTGCATTCTATATTGCTCTCTCTACCCCACCATTATTCATGAATATCATGTGGGAGGCCCAGCCGGACACTTTGGAGTGGACAAGACAAAAACCTTGGTAGCCGAACACTTCTATTGGCCTCGACTAGACAGAGATGTGGCCCGATACATTGAGCGATGACACATTTGCCATGTAGCTAAGACAGAGCAACAACGTCGGCCCCTATCTGCCTCTTCCAGTTCCTACGTCACCTTGGGAAGACCTCATCATCGATTTTGTGTTGGGTTTGTCGCAGACGACACGGAACCATGACTCAATACTTGTAGTGGTGGATCATTTCTCCAAAATGTCACACTTCATTGCCTGCAACAAAACCTTCAGCGCATCCAAGATTGCCCGGTTGTTCCTGCATGAGGTTGTCAAGTTGCACGACGTTCCTAAATCTATAATATCGGATCGTGACGTGAAATGAATGAGCCACTTTTGGCGCACCATTCAGAAGCATATGGGCACCACTTAAAGTTTAGTTCGACATACCATCCTCAAACGGACGATCAAACAGAGGTAGTAAATTGAAACCTTGGCGATTTATTACAAAGTTTGATCGGCGAACATCCAAAACAATGGGACACGGTGCTCGCGCAAGCGGAGTTTGCTTTTAATCGGTCGCCGAATCGCACAACCAAGAAGAGCCCCTTCAAGATCACTTATGGATGCAATCCAGCTACACCATTGGATCTTACTCCCCTCCCTCTTACCAATCTCCATAGTCCAGAGGCAGAAAACAGTGCCAAATCCATTAAAGAACTCCATGCCAAAGTACATCAGCGCATCATAGAGCAAAACAACAAGCATAAAGCACGAGTGGATAAGCACCGCGAGCACGCCATATTCAAGAAAGGGGATTTAGACTGGATTCACCTCCGCAAGAATCGTTTTCCGCGCGGGAGGGTGATTAAATTACAACCGCGGGCTGATGGTCCTTTCAAGGTCTTAGAAAGAATCAATGACAATGCTTACAAGATCGACCTCCCAGGCAAGTACAATCTCTCAGCCACCTTCAATGTAGCTGATTTGTCGCCATACCACCCGGAAGATGGCTGTCTCACTATGGTTGATCTTAGCAACATGGAATTCGATTTGGGGACAAATCCTATTCAAGCGGGGGAGGACTAATACACGCATATCCTTTTTAATTTATCATGTTATTTTGTGTGCTGCCCAAGGGTATATGGCTCTTTATTTATTTAGTAAGCTAGGTTTTGGGAACTATTTAAGTAGTAGCTGTGTAAGGATGAGTGGTTCTTTTTGGAATTGGAAAAGCTTCAGAGCTACTCCTCGGGTTAGAGGTCGTCTCCTTCCTGTTTTCCCTAGCTGGGTGTATTTCTTCTTGGTATTTCGACATCACATTTTGTATATTAGTTAAATTTTTATTTGATCTTATTAGATTAACCATTTTGGATTCTTATGTTCTTTACACTTTCTTCAGCAAGATTTACATCCAATACGTCATCTAACCAATCCACTAATTTGCTTGAGGTTAAAGTGTTAGAATTCTGTGGAGGTGACAGGTCACCGCTCCGCTTACAAGTATTTGAGAGTGAAGGAGCAAGATCTTCCTTGGAACTTTTAGAGGAGGCTTCTGGAGCCGTCGCTAGAGCAGGCACCGTGGGGAGTGGAGTGAATACTTGAGCACTCGAGCACTTGAGAACTTGAGCGCTAGAGAGGCACTTGAGCAGAAGAGCAAGAGAACTCCAAGTCTTCGTTTGAAAACCTACAGAGTTTCAAGTCTTCGCCGGAAAACTTTCAGAGCTCCTTTCTCTCTTCATAGTCATTTGTCTTCAAATGAAGGCCTAAAGGATTTTTATAGCTTTTCTGAGAGGCGCCTTAATAATTATGCCGTCTTGGAGTTTGAGCCGACGAATTAGTTTGCGCGATTCTAACCACCTTGATCATCAATTTTTGGAAAATGCGTCGATGCCCCCCGGGAGGTCCGGGGAATCATGGCAACCCGGGTAGGCCGGCCGGAGGAGGCGGCGAGCCGGCGACGGATGGTGGCGCGTTGATTGTGTGATGGTGGCGAGGGGCGCGAAGGAGAACGAGGGTATGGGCTGCGTGCATTGGTCGTGGCGCGCACCGGCCGAGCATGTGTATGTCTAGCTTGGTTGGCTTGTCCCGCTTTGGTGACTCGGTCGAAGTCCAAATCGGTTAACATGAATCATTTTAGGGGAACTCCATCAAATGCCCCCAATTTTTAAGGATCACGATTTGCAAAGAGTGAGCCCGGAAATTTTTTCGTTGCCAACGTATTTCTAGGCGTGTGAGACTTTTTTTGACTTTACGTGTCCGAATCATTTTTTTGTGCATGTTGCTTTGTGAGTTTTCTTAGGCGAATTGTTGTGTCTTGTGAGGTTATGAGCTTACTGCATTTCGCGGATACCAGAAGCTGTTATTTTAGCTTCGAGCTTGCTATTCGGCGTTGGCGTCAGGGGTTGTTGCCGAAATTGTTAGTGCCTCCCAGTATTAGCAACAGAGATCATTATTGATTACAAGCTTGATGCAGGGCGTAAGCTCTGGAGGACGCCACTTCATTATGAGCTTACTGCTCGGTGTTTGTAACGAGAGACTTCTCCTAATTACGAGTTCGACGTTTTGCGTAAGCATCGGAGGTCGGCACTCAGATGCGATGTAGAGTGACTTTTGTCCGTCTTTACGGAGGGTTGGTTGATATGTTGTTTGGATCCGGAGGTTGTCGTTCAACGTTGATGCCAGAGGTTGACGCTTGGATACGGCGTAGAGGGACTGTTGTACGCTCTTATCAAAGGGCGTTGAGGGACCAGAGTCCGCTCTTATCAGAGAACGTAGAGGAACCAAAGTTCGCTCTTACCAATGAGCATAGAGGGACTAGAGCTCATGAGTCTGCTCTTACCTGTTGTGAGCTTTCCACTTAGTGTCGGCACCAGAGGGTCATGGCTCGGGTGAGCTTCACGCTCAACATGAGGGGGAGTCGAAGATCGTCACTCAGTTAGGGCATAGAGGAACCTTTATTCGCTCTTACTGGTGGACTTAGAGGGACCGGAGCCCGCTCTTACCACAAGGCGTAAAGGGACTGGAGTCCGCACTTACTAGTTGTGAGTTTTCCACTTGGTGTCGACATCCGGGGGTCGTGACTCAGGTGAGCTTCCTGCTCAGCGCGAGGGAGCGCCGTAGATCGTTACTCAGTTAGGGCGTAGAGGAACCTTTGTTCGCTCTTATCGAAGGTCGTAGAGGGAACGGAGTCCGCTCTTACCAGAGGGTGTAGATGGACCGGCGTCCGCTCTTACCAGTTGTGAGCAATCAGCATGGTGTCAACACCAGAGGGTCGTGGCTCGGGTGAGCTTCCTGCTCAACGCGAGGGGGATTTGTGCACCGGCTGCCCTTTTTTGGATGTTTTATTTCTTTCATTTGTGGTAATTAATTACTATCAAGTGGGAGACTTGAAGATTTTCAGGATATGTTATATACTTCCATAGGTCTATAAGAATGAGGCTTGATTTTACTACTTTATTGATGTATTTGCATGATTTGATGTGGTGACTTGGAAATATTTAATGTATATATTCATGTATGGATGTCTTTAATTGGTGGCGACTTAATGCAAAAGATTTGATCTTTTCAAGATTTCATGTTTCTCATAATAGACTTGCATGAGAAACCTTTTAGAAAGGTTGACAGCTACTTACATAGCAAGGCATGGATAAAATCAAATAAGAAAGAGGGAGAAGTAGAGAAAATTTTAATTACGAAAATTTGCTGATGATGCTGATGTGATGCAAGCATGATGGTACCAAACAGTTTCATTATGATTCCATAAGCACGCAGGAATATACCTTTCTGAGGTTTGTAACTCGCTTCATGCTGGCTAACATTTCTTACAACTATCCGATTGGGTTTGTAACAGCTTTTGAGTTCTAGTTTTATTTGCGCCCGTATAAAGGTTATATTTTGCAAACACAATTAATTATCTGAATTTAGTATGTGGCAAAATATTTTCAAAAAGGTGTGATACACAGAGATCAGCTGCGTGAAATATTTATGATAAGAGAAGAAAATACCTCAAAGTAGGAACGGTAAAATGCCGCACCAAATTCTGCACACCATGACATTCCAAATTCAGCTTCATTGTGTCCATCTGTTGATTTGAAAATTAAGGCTTTGTTTCGATTTAAGGAACGCAGAGGATATGAAATGAAATCGCACTTTGTGTTGTTCATGAATCCACAACCAATGATTTTTTTACTAATTTTTCAAATCCCTTACAACAATGATGCAATATCTAAGTATTTCATCAAGCACTATAAATCATAAGCACATTTTTTTCATGCAATTCAACTTCTTCTCCGACATGTTTCTATTGTATCCACCAATCAGACAACCTGAGTATAAGGCTCCGTTTGGGGGGACTTATATTCACCGGTCCAGCGGTCATGACCGCATGAACCGGGACTTAAATAAGTCCCGGTTCATGCGGTCATGACCGCTTCACCGGTGAAAATAAGTCCCCCCAAACGGAGCCTAAATGCTTTATAAACTAAATAGGAACAGTTTGCTTTCTAAGCATCTGTGTAAAATATTTTACATGAACAAATCCAGGCAACAGAAAAAAAAACGTTTTGAAAAAAATTCTAATTTGTTGTCGGTGGCACTCATAAGTAGAAGATGATGAGAAAGTGAACCCAAACTTACAGTAACATGCTGGATCAAATATGACAGGGTCGCCATTCTTATCAGTGCTTATATTTCCGCTCCAGAGGTCCCCATGCTCTCAATTAAGTAGGCAGCTTTATTAGTTCTCTGAAATTAAAATGAAAGAAAATACAGAAAAGTCTTTTGCAATAGTATAATGGAATTAAAAATTAGATAATATACCTTCAAAAAGTGGTTTCATGCTCTTTATTAGTTGCTGACCTGAAATTAAAATTTGAAAGAAAATGAACAGAAAAGTCTTTTGCAATAGTATAATGGAATTAAAAATTAGATAATATATTTTTCTTCTTCTTTGCAGTTGTTCCTTGGCAACGGAAAAAGCAAGCTCCGTTCGAATGCCAAACAAATGGAAAAATAAACATGTCGGACTCCTGAAAAGTATTAGGCTCTGTATAGTATTTCATTTTTGCTCCTGGGGTGTTTTTGATTTACTTCATTGGAGAAATAGAAGTGTTTGGGTAACCTCCATTTTGGAGCTCCGGTGCAGGGAGATGGACCGAAAACTCTATATTAAGCTTCATTTTCCATCAGAGCCACCGACACCACTCCTTCAAGTGAAGCTTAATTGGAAGAATTTCAACACTCAAGAAGAAATCATCACTTATTGCAACTATCTGCTAAATTAATACCTTTCTCATATATATCAGAGTCTCCAAACCTTTGCAGTGCCAACTTCAATTGATAGCCCAATCTATGCTCAGAGAAAAACTCAACCCAATCTGAAGACCAAGAATTTATCTGGGGAGTGCTAAACAAAGACAAATGATGGTTAGAATATCCAAGTAGAAAATCAATAAACACCGTCGAAACAGTATAGAACAATAATAGAAATGCATTTCTTGAATTAAACACCCTAGATTCTAAATACATATTATAAAGAATAAGATTGAATAAACAAGGAAGCACCCAAAAGAAAGCATGTAGATTAAGATTCCCAGACAACCAACTATAGCACTCGAATGATCTTACACACGCGCGCATGACAACTTATTGTATTTTGTATCTTTAATTTGTACGGCATTTGTGATAAATTGTATGTGAGCCCCCCTCCCTATATAAGGATGTGGCTTGGGAGTTTTAGTCATCTTCAGCAGGTCGGACCAATGTTACCAAGAGGAAAATACTTGCAATAAATTCTATGAACTTGATACAATCACGAGGCATGCTTGGGCCTAACCTCAAGAGGTTGGTTCCTCCGAGAAATCTCTCTCTTAAATGAAAGATCTCAAAACCCTAAACATCAAAGATGACTAAAATTTCCAAGCCACCTCCTTATATAGGGAGGGGGCTCATATACAATTTACCATAATGTCCTACAAATTAAAGATACAAAATACAATAAGATCTTGCGCGTGCGTATAACAAGTGACTCCCTATCTTTAATCATCCAGAGGTAAGTTTTAGGCAGTAGAGAGTGCAGAAGGTTGTAGTTTGTCAGGCCCCATAACAAATGGCACCGTAAGATGATTTTTTCCAAGGAGTTATCCCCAGTTGTGGCTTGTCTAACATTGTTGCTGAAGGACAAGCTTCTTTGTCGAGTGTTATTGCAAGTTGTCGTGGCTTGTCTAACATTGTTGCTGAAGGACAAGCTTCTTTGTCGAGTGTTATCGCAAGTTGTCATGGCTTGTCTAACATTGTTGCTGAAGGACAAGCTTCTTTGTCGAGTGTTATTGCAAGTCGTCTCTATTAGAAAAGCCCATGTAAAGGGTCCATTTATTGGCCCTCTTATTACTTTCTCTCATCCTTCTTTAGTCTCACATCTTGTATAGGATTTATTCTTCTCTCCTCTTTCCTATATATTTGTATTCTCTCCCTGTATTTACCTACCTGAGTAATACATACAAGCTTTGAGCTTTTACAACATGGTATCAGAGTCAGGTTCGAATTGAGCGGACTGTCTTTTTCTACCCGCCCGGACTGTTTCTGTCCGCTACCCGCTCGGCCTCCTGCGGCCTGCCAGTCTGTCCGCTCCGCTCCTCCTCTGCCTTGAACTCCTCTTCCCGTGGTTCCACCCCTCCCCTCCGTCTTTTATAGCCTTCCCTCCCTCTTCTTCTCCGTGGGTCCACCCTCCCCCTCTCTCCTCCAGACCGCTCTCTCTCTCGCGACCTGTTCTCCCGCGCTGCGGCTTGCCCCTCTCGTTGCCTGCTCGCGGCAGACTCCCTCGCTTGTTGCGGCTTCCTCCGGTTCGTTGCGGCCTGCCCCTCCTGCTCTAGCTCGCTGCGGCTTCTTCCTGCTTTCTTCTGCTCGCTACCCGCTCGGCCTTCTGCGGCCTGCCTCTTCTGCGGGTTCTTGTTGGTCGCTGCGGTCTCTACTCTATCCGCTCGAGTCTCTCTCCTCGCGGGTTTGCTCTCCTCCGTTCTCTGGTCCGCCTGACCGTGCGGGTTGTTCCTCTCTCACCTGCATCTTGGTTGCGGTTTCCTCCGGCTCTTCCCCTCTCTATCCGCGCGG
Source organism: Platanthera guangdongensis (assembly GCA_039583875.1). Lineage (NCBI taxonomy): Eukaryota > Viridiplantae > Streptophyta > Magnoliopsida > Asparagales > Orchidaceae > Platanthera > Platanthera guangdongensis. The sequence goes on along the minus strand of CM077152.1, from coordinate 25,586,467 downwards.
TCTGTGTCTGCCCGCTGCGGACTTATCTGTGCGCGGCCTGTCTCTGTTCGCAAGGACTGTCTCTGCCCGCTGCGGCCTGTCTCTCTCCGCGCGGCCTCTCTCTGACCGTTGCGGCCTGTCTCTGCTCTCCTTGCCCGGCTCCAGTGCGCCGCGGTCTGTTCCTATCCTCCGCGACATCCTCCAGCTCGCCGCGCCCTCCTCCAACCCGCTCCTTGTCGCGCGTGTTTGTACTCGCTGCTGCTTGTCTTCTGCTGTGCATCAGTCCGCTGGTTCTGTCGCGCCTCCTCTCCTCCGGGTCGCTATGTCATCTAGTGACTCCACCACCGCTCAACCCCCGGCGGCCCCCGTGGCTCCTCCTCCCGAACTCCGCGATGAGCTTCGGATTACTACTCTTTCCCTCTCCGGCAAGTCGAATTTCATCCCCTGGGTTCACTCCGTCCAGCGGGTCTTCCAAGTCAAGGGCCTTGCTCGTCACCTTACCCAGGGACCTCCAACTCCTACTGATGACTGGCTCCGGAATGACGGTCGCGTCCAGACCTGGATCCTGAACTCGGTGGAGGGTGAGCTGTACCAGATGATTATGTATCATGAGACCGCCAAAGCAATGTGGGATGAACTCCATTCCTTGTACTCGGGCAAGGACAGTCTTCAACACCTGTTTGACATCATCACCGCTCTTCAAGCTCTGGATCTCGGCACAGCTATGGACATGACCTCCTTTGTGCCCCGGGCTAAAACTCTCACGGAGACCTGGATTCAGCACCAGCCCCCTACTACTGATCTCGCTATTCAACGCGCCCAGAAGGAAGCGGTCTGTATTACTATGATTATGGCTCGAGTCCCGCCGCACCTTCACAGTATCCGGGCCCAGGTTCTGGCATCACCTGCTACCCCTTCCTTCTCCGATGTTTGCTCTATGTTACTCCGCGTACCACCTCCACCGGAGGCTTCTACACCACCCTCGCCGGCTCTTCTTCAACAGGCCCTTCCTCCCTTACTTCCCCCACCCTCTCTTCCTCGAGGTGGATGTACGGGCTCCCGCGGTCGGGGCCGTGGTGGTCGCGGTCGGCCCAAGTGCACCTTCTGCGGCCGGGATGGCCACACTGAAGCGGTCTGTCACAAGAAACATGGCTACCCTCCTCGCCCGCCTACTGCTGCTGTTACTGATGGCTCTTCACCCACTGGTACAGACCTTGAGGCTCTTCGCCTTCAGCTTCAACAACTCCAGGGGCTCCTCAACCCTCCATCCGCTTCGATTGCCTCCACCTCTCCTGCAGGTATTGTCTCCTCCTCCATTACAGGTACTGACTGTCTCTCCTCTGGTTCTCATTGGATCCTGGACTCGGACGCCACCCACCACATTACCTCTCTGCTGTCACCACGGTTCTCGGATGCTACTCATCCCCCGTCTATTACTGTGGCCAACGGTGCGCTTGTTCCGGTCTCCGACTGTGCTGATCTCTTTATTCACCCCTCTCTCTCTTCGCTCTGCTCTTTATGTGCCGGCCTCACCCTTTAATTTACTCTCTGTTGGCCGTCTTACTACTGATATGAACTGTTTTATCACCTTCACCTCTTCTGATTTTTTGATACAGGATCGGCAGACGCAGATTACCATTGGTAGGGATCGACTGCAGAACGGGCTCTACCTCCTCGATGTCTCTTCTACCGCCCTTTCCTCTGTCTCCTCTACTGACTGGCATTGTCGTCTTGGGCACGCTCCTCTACCTGTCCTCCAGAAGGCGCTTCCTGACGTCTCCCTTCCTGCTTTTAAATATGATTCATGTATTCTTAGCAAACAGCCACGTTCTTCTTATCCCGCACATTGTACTCGGAGTTCTGCTCCTTTTGATCTGATCCATTCTGATATTTGGGGACCGTATAAGATTCCAAGCATCTCTGGTTATCGTTACATTATAACATTTATTGACGATTACTCTCGCACCACCTGGTTGTATCTCCTTCATGATCGCTCTGAGCTTCCCCGGGTCTTTCGGGCTTTTGTGATCGAGACTCGGACGCAGTTCTCTACTACTATCAAACAATTCGGCTCTGATAATGCCCGGGAGTACACTAGCCACGAGTTTGCTACTCTCTGCACCAAATTCGGTATTATTCATCAAACCTCTTGTCCCTACACCCCTCAACAAAACGGGGTCACCGAACGGAAGAACTGTCACCTTTTCGATGTTGCTCGCTCCCTCATGCTGCACATGAATGTTCCCAAAATCTTCTGTAACTTTGCGGTCTCCACTGCGTGTTTTCTTATCAACCGTCTCCCCTCCCCGGTTCTCCAGCATGCTTCCCACTTCAGCCTTCTTTTTCCCTCTGCACCCGCCTTTCCTCTCCCACCCAGGGTTTTTGGATGTACATGTTTTGTCCATACCCTGGGCCCCACTATCGACAAACTCGATCCACGTGCGGCCAAACACATTTTCGTCGGCTACTCCCGCACCCAAAAGGGTTATGTCTGTTATTCCCCAGCCACTCGGAGAGTCTCCGTCTCTGCTGATGTTACTTTCCGGGAGGATCAACCCTTCTTTCCTCCTTTACCCCCACCCACTCTACCAACCTCACTCCCACGGCCGGTGATCCCGGTCCACTCGCCTCCCACTCTCCCTCCCCCCCTCCCACTATTGACCCTCCTAGGCCGCCCGTCATTCGGGTCTACACTCGTCGCCCTCCTCCTCCCGTTGCCCCTATGCAGTCGGCTTCGACCTCAGGTTCTCCGTGTTCTGCTGCTTCGGTGCCAGCTTCTACGGCTCATCCAATGGCTAACTATGTTTCTCTACATCGCCTCTCTCCACCGCTTCGGACCTTGGCTACTTCCCTATCCTCGGTTTCTATTCCTACCTCTGTACAGGATGCTCTTCAACATCCTGGGTGGGGCGCTGCCATGGAAGACGAGATGGCTGCTCTTTGGGCCAACCAGACTTGGACCCTGGTGCCACTTCCTCCCAGCCAGAAACCCGTTGGGTGCAAATGGGTGTTTGTCATCAAACATGCGCCTGATGGGACCATTGATCGACTCAAGGCTTGTCTAGTTGCTCATGGCTTCACCCAGCAACAGGGTCTCGACTACGATGAGACTTTCTCTCCGGTCGCTAAGCTCAACACAGTCTGCATTCTCATCTCCGTCGCTATCCATCGTCACTGGCCCCTATTCCAACTAGACGTCAAGAATACTTTTCGGAATGGCGACCTTCGGGAAACGGTTTACATGCAACAACCTCCCGGGTTTGAGACTACGGGGGAGCCTCGGGTTTGTCACCTTCTCAAATCGTTATATGGTCTCAAACAATCAACTCGGGCATGATTCGACAAGTTCAGCAAAGCTCTCCGGACAATTGGCTTCACTCGAAGCTCGGTTGACTTCTCGTTGTTTACTCGCCACCGGGCAACGGGTACGGTCCTCCTATTGGTATATGTCGACGACATCATTATTACTGGAAACGACTTGGCAGCATACAGGCCGTTAAGCAGCATCTAAGCTCCGTCTTCCAAACTAAGGATCTGGGACCCCTTCGGTACTTCCTAGGTCTGGAAGTGGCAAGAAGGCCCGATGGTCTGGTTCTCTCTCAGCGCAAATATTGCCTGGATCTTCTTCATGATGCAGGCTATTCTGGCTACAAACCGGTAAACACTTCTCACGCACAGTAACCCCAATTTCTACAATAACCGAAATGTCTCTATTCATTAACGTTAGACTTTACAACACTATTCCAGCCATTGTTCATCTTCTTCACAAGAAGCAGCGGCAGCACAGGAATTCAAGCTTCATATTTCAGCATTCACAGAACTCAAATGAAACCATTTCCTAACCTACAGCACTCACACGGAATCAAGGCATCACGCAGCAATTTCAACATTCATTAATCACCTACGGGAATCAATCTAACATCAGACTCAAAGAAATCGTCCACCCGAGTCACTCGGGAATCCAAAACGCAAGCAGCAACACTCATATATTTCAACAGATCAACATCATCCCCAAAACAAATTACAAGCACCCCTTTTATAGGGTTTCAAAACAAACAAACAGAAAAAAGAAATCACAGGAACCTGCGGTAATCGGAAGCTGCAGCCATGGCAGATCGACGATCGTGGAGTTGACAACCATCGGGAGAGTGGGTCGGTTGAGAGCTGGAGAGGGGATCGTGGAAGCTCCAGAGGTTGCAGGTGGTGGTGTGCAGGTCGTGGGCTTCCATCGCGAGGCGCGGCGGAATCGGAGCAGTTGCGCCGAAGTCGAGCAGGTGCGGGAAGCCCTAACTGTGCGTGAGTACGGGCTGATTCGGGGAGGAGAACAGTGTCCGCTGGGTAGATGAGTGAACCGGCTGTGCTTTTGACCTATTACGCACATATATAATATATATGTATCCAATATTTTAATAAGTATATATATATGTGTGTGTAAATACTAATCAAGTGTGCATTTATATATACATATACATATATAGGTATAGATATATATATATATGTATATATATATATGTATATATAATAGTAAGAAAAATAATACTTCAAACATAGCGACGCGCGCAGGCGTGCAACAATATGGCTACGCGCGCAGGCGTGCGACAAACTAAAAATTGACAACATAAGACTTGCAAAATAAAATGCAATAAACATAAACTGAAATGCGATCATTTAAGAACGGTAAAGATCCGGTCGAATGCGGCGTCAGGAATTTTTTGGCGACCAGACCTGCGTTGAGCTCCACCACAAAGACTTACTCGAGTGCTAATAAAGTTACTCGCGACGTGGAGTTGGAACTACTCGAGTACAAGAAGTATTACTCGAGAGAATAGAAATTTAACTACTCGAGAGATAGAAGGAATACTCGAGTCAAAGACTTAGAATAATTTTTGAGAGAAGAAAACGGGATACTCGAGTACTGGAACTAGACCACTCGAGAGGAGATAACCTACTCGAGTATATGGAAATTACTACTCGAGTAATGGACTTAGAAAAATTCTGAGGGATGAAAAGCTTATCACTATTAAACCTGAACTACTCGAGTAGTAGATAGACTACTTGAGTACATGATCTTAACTACTCGAGTGAAGTAAAACAACACGAAATCCTGTCTTCTGTAACTCGAGACAAAATACTAATCTACTACAGTATTAATATGACTAGTCGAGTAAATGACTTAGAAAAATTTCAGAGAGGAAATTCTGTTACTCGAGAATAAGAGAGGATCTACTCGAGTAATTGACTTGGCTACTCGAGAGCTATATTTTGACTACTCGAGAGCTAATTGATGCAAGACGGTGCGTAGGGTTTACGCGTCTGTCGGCTATTTCTAGGAAACCCTAATTGAATGCAACGAAATATGATTTTAGCAAGTAATTGAAGCGGAGGTTGCACGAATTTATGAGTCCTAAACAACTTTTATCAAACACGAGAAAGGCTATTTTGCTTTAAAGAAAAGATTTTCTTAAATTGAGGGTTCAATTTAAATTCCAGGGAAGGAAGCTCGCAACTTCGTTCTGTTCCCTTTGTTGCAGCCAAAACGGAAATCGTGAACTCCAAATACGTTCCGTTTGGAGTTCTCGACGTAGCGTTTGCTGACAAAATTTGACGAAAACCCAGCAATGAGTCTAATAAATCCTAAGAGAAAATGAAGACACACTCAAAGAAAGGGATAGAAGCAAATTACCCATGGAAAGAGCCGTCTTTCCGTATCCGAAGTCGATGGCGATCACGCGAGGAGTTCCTCGTCACCTTCGAATACCGCTCCAAGGTCGGCGCTTCGCACACGGGCACCAAGGAAATTAAACTCTCCCTCACACGAAGTGGTTCCACGGAATCACTCAACAAAGTAAGGAAGCCACAAACTAAACAAGCCTAAAATTCACTCGCACTTCACGCTCAAAGTGGTTCCACGAAATCTCAACACTCTGGTGGTTCCACGAAATCTCAAACACTAAGATATACTCTAATCTCTTTGCTATTCTCGGATTCTACAAAGCACAGTTCCACAATTGCAAAGCTCCTCTCAAGGAAACCATCAACAAATAATATATTAAATGAGTACTGTTCATCTTCCTGGAGTTTTCACGGAAACAGCAGCAGCAGGTTCTCCTATTACTTTCCACAGCATTACACCTTTCAACAGTAAACCTTCTCACAGCAATTATCTGACTGGACAACAGGAACTACAGATTAACACTATTCATCTTCTCCAACCGGCAACAGGAAGAAGATCACCTACCAGCTATCAACAGCAATGAGAAATCTAAAGTGACTGAAATTTACAGGCACCAGCACTCGCAAACGCAAATGGAGGCACATTCAAGCAACAAAACTCATCATAATCCTTCATCAACAACCTAAGAAATCCATACTACAGGACTCAAAACTGAAAGCAATAACAACACAAAATATTCATAATATTCATCCACTCAAGGGATCTTACGAAGCTAACTGAAAACGGGAATCAAATACACAAGAACTCTCAAATCATTCATCCATCAACAACCTAAACACAAATTACAAGCTTTTCTTTTATAGGGCTCGAACAGACAACAAGAGGAGGAGAATGAACAGTTACCCTCCATGGGCGGCCATGGCGGAGCTTAAATCGTGGAGATGAAACCGTCGGGAGGTGGCCTCGTGCAGGCAGTTGGTCGAAGAACTCAGAGAGGCGGCGCGTTGTCCTGCGCGGCTTTGATTTGGCTGGATCGTGGGGAGGACGTGCGCGGAGCTTCGCCCGGAGGTGCGGCTGCCAAGCCCTAGCGGGGCGTGAACTTCGCCATTCCCGCGGCTCTGCTTCGAGAGGAGGAAGACGTGGGCGGCTGACCGGGAGAGGAGCAGGGCTATGAACCGGGACTTAACCTATTTTAAGATCCTGATATTATCTATATATATAGCTTAGCTGTATATGTATAAGTTTATATATATAAATATAAATGTGATAACTTTTAAACTTTAAATATTATATATATGTAGAAGTTTATATATAAATAATATTTTTAAGGCCGGTAGGGATCCGGTCGGGTGCGACGTCGGGCACTTTTGCGACGCCCTGATCTGGGCTGGTCTCCACCAACTCTCCCCCTCTCGAAATCACTCATCTCTGGTGAGTGTTCCGAGCGGTATTGTTGTAAAAGATCAGTATCCATGCGCTGTAACTCCTCGGCCAAGACCCAACTGGTCTCGGTCTCTGGTCTGCCATGACAACGAACCAAGTATCTCTGAAAACCACCATCAGTAGTGGTCACTGTCTCGTCATCCAATATCTGCTCGGGAACTAAAATCTGTCGCGGAAGTCGATCAGTAGCTCTGGGAACTGACAAAGTAGACTCATCTGGTATCTCATGCTCTACCTGTAAACTGTCAGTGAAAATGGGAGAAACTGCAGTGGACGTGTCAGTAGCGAAATGAATATCGGTATGTCCTGAATGTGACTCCTCACTCTCACTCACCAACCCAGAAGAATCAATTGGAGGAGAAGACAATGGAAAATCTACAGACTTATGCGGGTAATCGTGAAATAAAGTCAGATCGGCTACGTTAAAAACAGGATTTGCTCCCCAAACGGAAGACATCTCAAGTTCATATGCATTCTGCCCAATCCGTTTCACCACTCTAAAGGGTCCAGTTCTACGGTCAGCTAGCTTCTTTACGGTACCCGATGGTAACCGTTCCGGATTTAGCCGAACCATCACTAAGTCACCCACTTTAAAACTAGTAGCTCTCTTGTGCTTGTTTGCTTGAGTTGCGTAAAGATCATAAGTGTTATGCAACTTCCGCTCAATCTCTTTATGCAAATCATGCAGATGCAATGCATACTCATGTCCAAACTGGCTAGTCCTAAATGTGTGTGGTAGTGGTGCTAAATCTAGCGGCACTCGTGCAGTGTGACCATGAACAACCTCATTAGGTGATAAACCCGTAGATCTATTCTTCGAATTATTGTACGCTAAATGGGCGTGTGGAAGAATTAGATCTCAATTTCCCTGGTGATCTCCTACCAAACATCGTAATAAATTTCCTAAACTTCTATTCAGAACTTCAGTCTGACCGTCAGTCTGCGGATGATAAGCGGTCGAAAATAGAAGTTTAGTACCTAAAAGTCTCCAGAGTGACTTCCAAAAATAGCTAGTGAACTTAACGTCTCGATCGGTAACGATAGTCTTGGGTATTCCTCGGTGTGCGACAATCCTTTTATAATAAATACGGGCTATATGAGAGGCGTCATCGGTTTTGTTACAAGGGATGAAATACGCCATTTTAGAGAACCGATCAACCACCACAAGTATGGAATCGTGTTTCCTAAAAGTGCGCGGCAACCCAAGCACAAAATCCATACTAACATCATCCTAAGGAATACTGGGCACCGGTAAAGGCGTATATAAACCAGCAGGTTGTTTATTGCCCTTTGCTACCTGGCAAGTGCGGCAACTACTGACAACCTGAGCGATAAACCGCTTCATCCCGGGCCAATAGAAACGCTCTTCTACTAAGGCTATCGTCTTATCGCGTCCAAAGTGTCCACCTAAGCCTCCGTCATGTAATTCTCATACAATGAAATTTCGTAACGAGGTGCGGGGAATACACAGACGGGTCCCACGAAACAAATATCCGTCTTGAATCAGATAATCAGTCTCATCGTGATGGGGATCCGAACGTATCGCATCATAGATACCGCTAAAATCAGGACAACTAGAATAATCATCCTTGACACGCTCAAATCCTATCACTTGAGTACGCATCTGTGATAATACAAGGGTGACTCGACTGAGGGCGTCGGCGACCCTATTCTCTGTTCCCTTACAGTGTTTGAGAACGAAGGTGTATTCTTGTAAATATGATACCCACTTAGTCTGTCGAAGGTTCAACTTCTGTTGCGAATTGATATAACGTAACGTCTGATGATCAGAGTGGAGGACAAACTCCTTAGACAACAAATAATGCCTCCAATGACGTAACGTCTGTACAATCGCATAGAACTCGCGCTCATAGTTGGAATAATTCAGCTTCGGGCCTGAGAGCTTTTCACTGAAAAATCCCACGGGGTGACCCTCTTGACTAAGTACACCTCCTATCCCAACTCCTGAGGCATCACAAGATACCTCGAATACCTGACTGAAATCAGGGAGTCTCAGAACAGGTGCAGTGGACATCTTATCCTTGATAATCTCAAAGGCTCTAGCTGCCGATGATGTCCACTGAAAACTTCCCTTCTTCGTACATTCAGTGATGGGTGTCATAATCGTGCTGAAGTTCTTAATGAATCGACGATAAAATGTGGCTAGTCCATGAAAGCTACGAACATCGTGAATGTTCTGAGGGGTAGGCCACTCACGAATCGCTCGAACTTTCTCGGGATCCATAGTGATGCCAGCGGAGCTCACTATATATCCAAGAAAGATGACGGACTCGGACATAAAAACACACTTCTTCAATTTGATATATAATCGTTCGGCTCGCAGGAGCTCGAAAATAGTATGTAGGTGAGTCAAGTGCTCACTCTCAGTCCGACTATATATCAAAATGTCGTCGAAATAAACCACTACGAACTTCCCAATATATGGTCTAAAGATCTGGATCATCACCCAAGCGAAAGTACTAGGGGCATTGGATAATTCAAAGGGCATCACAAGCCACTCATAAAGGCCATCCTTCGATTTGAAGGCAGTCTTCCACTCGTCGCCTTCGCGAATGCGAATCTGGTGATAACCACTACGAAGGTCGATCTTAGAAAAGATCGTGGCTCCAGTCAACATGTCCAACATGTCATCCAGTCGAGGTATCGGGAATCGGTATTTCACAGTAATCTTGTTGACAACACGACTGTCAACGCACATACGCCAAGTACCATCCTTTTTCGGGGCAAGGAGGGCAGGCACCGCACATGGACTAAGGCTATGACGGATAAAGCCTCTATCAAGTAACTCTCTGATCTGCTTCTGCAGCTCCTCATGGGCGGCAGGATTCAATCGGTAATGCGGTAAATGTAGGAGGGAAGCTCCAGGAACGAGATCTATCGCATGCTGAATACATCTCATGGGAGGTAATTCAGCCGGAAGCTCATCAGGGTGTATGTCCTGGAACTCCTTTAAGAGTCTCCTAGCAGGTATAGGAATAGACTCGTATCTCTCTAGTCCGTCAGATGCCTGTAAAACTACTAAGGCATAATAAAATCCACCATCGAAGCTCTCTCGATGGAAATCAGGGCCTCGTATAATGCTAACAGTCTTCTGCCTTTCAGTGGGAGGAAGAGATTCTTTCGCACTACTACTCGTGCGGGATGTTGGTGCTGTGGGTCGCACCGGGTTCAACACTACTCTCTTTCCGACTAGTAGAAAGGAGCACGTGTTGGACCTGCCATGTATGAGTACATCTCGGTCATACAACCAATGTCTCCCTAGTAATACGTGGCACACATCCATAGGCATAACATCACACCAAATCTTATCGGTATACGGACCGATAGTGATGGGCACTAAACATCTCCTAGTCACAGATAAGGTAGTCTTGGTGACCCAAGCTACCTGGAATGGGGAAGGGTGCGGCTCAGCAGTGAGTCCCATGCGGGCTAATGCTGTCTCAGCTATCACATTCATACAACTCCCGCTATCTACTACTAAACGACACACTTTCTCCCCTGCCTTGAAGTAGGCCTGGAAGATGTTCGTCAGCCAATAATCGGCTGATTCCTTTGGTGTAGATAACATGCATCTCACCACTAGGACGCCGGGATCTATCTCCTCATCACTAGGCGTACCATACACTTCATCATTCAAAATGTGTGCGTCCCTCTCGACTCCAACTTCTTCTATATGCTCATCCTCCTCAGTCACCTCATGAATAACCAGTGTGCCTCTCCTCTTAGAACAATCCCTAGATATATGGCTCATCTGCTGGCACTCATAACATCGGATCTGTGAAGGGGTCACAGTTCCCATGGGGGCTTTTCCTTTAGGATCTCTCGTAAAGGTCGAGGTGGGCTTCGAGGCACTATCCTTACCTTTCGATTCATCTTTCTTATAAGGGGTGTTTGCTTTATTTTGAGGCTTGAACCGGGAGGTTCTCTTTTGGTGTTCCTCTATATCGATGGCGATAGATACAGTCTCAGCGAAGGAATAGTGACCATATCGAATCAACTCATCGCGAATCTCAGATCGCAGTCCACACTTAAATTTAGATAATGTATCTCGTGGGTGTTCGACTACGTTGCACCTAATCATAAGATCCTTCATCTCAGCTAAATAATCAGAAACTGATTTGGACCCTTGACGTATAGACGTCAGCTCGTCTCGTAGGCGGTCTGGTAGTGCTGGGGAATGTACTGCTCCTCCAATATGGCTTTCATGTGTGCTCAATGTGTAATGGGAGGGCGTCCATTCCTCTCTATAATAAGTTCCTCACCTATCCAAAAGATTTTTGCTCGCCCAGATAACCTCATCTTGGCAAACTGAACCTTCTGATCTTCCGTCATACGATATCAATCAATGTAGGTCTCTATGTCTATAACTCAGTCTGAAAAGACCTTGGGATCCATAGAACCATCATAAAGTGACGGCTCTAACTTTACTACATGTGTAAGATCCGGTCGCCTATCCCGGGGAGGATAGTCGTAATCATCGTCGTAAGGATCACGATGGTCTCGACGCCGTGGGGGTGGCGGTCGATGCCAATCTCTAGGTCGATCATCACGATGCATGGTCGGTATAGGCCTACGATGATCTCGTGGACGCTCTTCTCTAACTACGTCATTATAGGGTCTCTCCTGATAATGATCTCGCGTCCCTAGGAAAGGCTCACGTGGGGTTTCAGGAAAATTTCTCGGGAAATTCCTACCCTGATTATACTCAGATTCATATCTATCTATGAGATTTCTAACCTCTTTCTCGAAAAGAGGGTTTCTCCTAAGTGCAGACCTCTCTCCATAAGGTGGGGGAGCCTCATAATGGGGTCGTACTGAATGCTCATCTCTAGCTAAAGGTGGCATTGACGCTCGAGGGGGTACTTCTAAGCTATTCACCCTGACACTAAGATTTGCTAGCCCTTCTCTCATTTGGTAAACACTTTTGGTTATCGTTGTCATTTGGTGGGCAAAAGGTACAAACCACGGGGGTGGTTCATTCCCTTCGATCCCTCGACTCGGTTCACCATGTTCAACTCGACGCATCTCCGGGTTTACCTCGTGAAGGTGTTCAGGTGGTGAATTGTGGTGTTGTGAACTCATACTTACTAACCTACCACTACGCAAATGCATGCAAATAAGTAAATAAATGCAATGATGATAAAAAAAATAATCTCTCTTTTTTTTTTAGAAAAATATGTTTAAAAGCTAGGTGGGTTCCTATTCTACACATGACGGATCCCAAAACTTAGAAAAATTTTGGAATCTTCCTCTGATACCAAATTGATGCAGGACGGTGCGTAAGGTTTACGCGTCTGTCGGCTATTTCTAGGAAACCCTAATTGGATGCAACGAAATATGATTTTAGCAAGTAATTGAAGCGGAGGTTGCGCGAATTTATGAGTCCTAAACAACTTTTATCAAACACGAGAAAGGCTATTTTGCTTTAAAGAAAAGATTTTCTTAAATTGAGGGTTCAATTTAAATTCCAGGGAAGAAAGCTCGCAACTTCGTTCCGTTCCCTTTGTTGCAGCCAAAACGGAAATAGTGAACTCCAAATACGTTCCCGTTTGAAGTTCTCGACGTAGCGTTTGCTGACAAAATTTGACGAAAACCCAACAATGAGTCTAATAAATCCTAAGAGAAAATGGAGACACTCAAAGAAAGGGATAGAAGCAAATTACCCACGGAAAGAGCCGTCTTTCCATATCCGAAGTCGATGGCGATCACGCGAGGAGTTCCTCGTCACCTTTGAATACCGCTCCAATGTCGGCCGCTTCACACACGGGCACCAAGGAAATTAAACTCTCCCTCACACGAAGTGGTTCCACGGAATCACTCAACAAAGTAAGGAAGCCACAAACTAAACAAGCCTAAAATTCACTCGCACTTCACGCTCAAAGTGGTTCCACGAAATCTCAACACTCCGGTGGTTCCACGAAATCTCAAACACTAAGATATACTCTAATCTCTTTGCTATTCCCGGATTCTACAAAGCACAGTTCCACAATTGCAAAGCTCCTCTCAAGGAAACCATCAACAAAGAATATATTAAATGAGTACTGTTCATCTTCCTGGAGTTTTCACGGAAACAGCAGCAGCAGGTTCTCCTATTACTTTCCACAGCATTACACCTTTCAACAGTAAACCTTCTCACAACAATTATCTAACTGGACAACAGGAACTACAGATTAACACTATTCATCTTCTCCAACCGGCAACAGGAAGAAGATCACCTACCAGCTATCAACAGCAATGAGAAATCTAAAGTGACTGAAATTTACAGGCACCAGCACTCGCAAACGCAAACAGAGGCACATTCAAGCAACAAAACTCATCATAATCCTTCATCAACAACCTAAGAAATCCATACTACAGGACTCAAAACTGAAAGCAATAACAGCACAAAATATTCATAATATTCATCCACTCAAGGGATCTTACGAAGCTAACTGAAAACGGGAATCAAATACACAAGAACTCTCAAATCATTCATCCATCAACAACCTAAACACAAATTACAAGCTTTTCTTTTATAGGGCTCGAACAGACAACAAGAGGAGGAGAATGAACAGTTACCCTCCATGGGCGGCCATGGCGGAGCTTAAATCGTGGAGATGAAACCGTCGGGAGGTGGCCTCGTGCAGGCAGTTGGTCGAAGCACTCAGAGAGGCGGCGCGTTGTCCTGCGCGGCTTTGATTTGGCTGGATCGTGGGGAGGACGTGCGCGGAGCTTCGACCGAAGGTGCGGCTGCCAAGCCCTAGCGGGGCGTGAACTTCGCCATTCCCGCGGCTCTGCTTCGAGAGGAGGAAGACGTGGGCGGCTGACCGGGAGAGGAGCAGGGCTATGAACCGGGACTTAACCTATTTTAAGATCCTGATATTATCTATATATATAGCTTAGCTGTATATGTATAAGTCTATATATATAAATATAAATGTGATAACTTTTAAACTTTAAATATTATATATATATGTAGAAGTTTATATATAAATAATATTTTTAAGGCTGGTAGGGATCCGGTCGGGTGCGCCGTCGGGCACTTTTGCGACGCCCTGATCTGGGCTGGTCTCCACCACTAATTCCCTTACTCGAGTACAAATAGACTTACTCGAGTATAAACTAAGTATTCAACTCGAGTATATAAAATATTACTCGAGTGAAAGACTTAGAAAATATTTCTTCAACAAAATTTTTTCTTCTTCAATAAACTCAGCAACATTTCTTTCTCCAATCAATCCTAGTGCTTGAAACATGAAGTGTATCCCAATAGAGAGGCTACACATGAGTCAATACCATGGATCACACAATGAGAGATTACATTGAATAGTCATGTGTTTGGTGACCCATTGTAGACTGACATTGGTCTACACTTAGCAATATAGTGCTGCAAACACATAACTCAAAGAAGACATCAAATACAACTTAATTCATCTTACTTCAAGGGTGACTTCATCAAATCTGGGTTATTGTAGATACAATACCCAACACATACTAGTTATAATTTTGGCAACCATAAAATAAGAAATTTTTGCATCAATGAGTGAAAGGAAAAGAAATAATTGAAGAAATTTACCTGCCAATAGTATTATTAACATCAAAACCAAAGCCCTTCTCTGACTTCCCAGCTTTATGCATTTCAGCCAGCCTTCTTCCAAGCACCGACTGAGATAGAAGATTACGCAGTCTATAAATCTGATCTATTTTCGCACTGATATACATTGAGAAGGATGCGATTTTCTCACTTGGATTTCTCTATATGACCCAAATTCAACAAACTCCATGATAATAAAAGAACCACCTCTTGGTAAAGACCCAAACTACAAAAAAACAGTAGTTGTGTCATTATATTACCTGAAGATACATACCATAGCGAAAATAAAATCACAAACTAAGGGGGATCTCCACCTTAAATGGCCGAGGAATACGAATTGACTTGGTACTATACATTGCACTCAAACCAACAGCCTCACCTTCAAACATTGAAGGTCCAATTTCCCTGACAGGTCAGTTTTCCGTTAAAACTTCTCCTACAGCATACCATACTTATTTCTATCCACGCTCTTCAAAATTAGCAATTTTGACCATGCGCTTGGAAGGGCCAAATGGAATTGGATAATGTAGCATAAGAAAAGTTTCATGTGTACGATTTTATCTCTACAATTTAGTCAGAAATAACTATATCAGAGGAATAATATGAGTTACATCTAGTGAAAATTAAATAATTGAAATAAAACGTGCATGATGTGGAAATGAATAATGAATACGGAAACTGAAATAACTGCATAAGCAGAAAGATTTAGTGTTGAATGATTAAAAATGAGAATGTTAGACCTAACATAACATGGATGAAAGTAGATATAATATTTTGCCAATAATGGATTTAACACATGAAATATTGAAGGAGATCGACCCATACGTGTTTATTCCAGTAGGAGGCGGTGATTTACTGCCCGTACGGACAATCTGAGTCCACGGATGTGTCTGGATGGTCGTTCTAAGTCTGTTTCGTATGTTTTTTTATTTTTCGAGTTGTAGTTGACACCTGATCAGTTTGGACATTATGAGCCGTCTTGACCGGGTGCCCTATCAGTTATGCGCATTTTATATGCGCATGCATGCAATGGTTTTGAACATCGAGGTTTTGAACATCGAGGTTTTGATTCCAGGTTCTGGAACCCCCGCCCCCGGGTGCTAGTCCAACATGTTCCTTGGCATGACTCCAAGGCTTCGTCGTCCTCAGTGTTTCCTTTCCCTATCATCGGCCACATCTCCTTCTCGCATACTCCCACAAGCCCACATACACATTCCCCAACAACCCACTCATGTTACTTCTCACTAACTGCAACCCCACTTCTTCCACAGACCGCAAATCCCGTCCTCCAACACAGCCTGACGCCGATCATCTATTCCCCATCCGAGCTCGACGTCGTTCCACCTCTCCCCATCCGAGCCCGACGCCGATCATCTATTCTAGATCCTAGCCCGACGGACGATGTCACTCCTCTCCCCATCCTAGCCTGACGCCAACCAATTTCTCCTCCCCTCGAGCCGCAAACGCCCAGTTCACCCCAAACCATTACATTTTTCCCCTCCCTCACAACAACAATCCCCACCCGAGCTCCCCTTAACCCTCAACCCAGTAACACTTGTCTCCAGAAAGAATCAACAATCATGGAATCTTCACTATGCCACATTCTGCTACCACCTGCACGTGTAAGTTATAATATGGTGTTTGTGTTCTATATTTTTGTATGCTTGAACTATATTTATTGGATGTGATATCATATATCATTTTTTCATGAGATTGTCTGATTTACAAAACTTATTCGGTGTGCACTTGAAATATTGCGCTTCAATTGCTTGTGAAACTTGAAATATTGCGCTTCAATTGCTTGTGAATTTATGTGTGCCACTTGATTCAATTTTTTGTGAATAAATCTGCTCTTGACTAAGCCTTATTTTAATTAATCGTTTACTATAATTTATAACCGGACTCTTTCTATTGCATTTGCACCCACATTAGAGTTTGTCGTTAAGCGCATTGCATTTCACATAGGATTGCATTTTAGGGCATTCGCATTCACAATCGACCCATGCATCAAGTATTGCCTATTACAAATGAATGAAAGAATTATAAAACAGATTCCGAATAGTTGAATGTGTTTAATGATGAAAATGATGATTAATTAAATCAGAATGTGCACAAATTTTAAAATAGTTGATTTTAGGAGAAATAAAATAAAATACTATATATTTTGGGATAAATTCAGGCTTGAAAGTTTAATACAGAACTTGCTTCTTGTCATAAGATTTGAAATTGACCATCAATCTTTGTAAGTTCATGAAGCAACTAAGAGGACAGCTCATGAACGGGTATGTTGTGTGCTTTGCATGAGTGCCGAGGTGCTTTACTGCGTGTGTCCAATAGTTGAATTCCGAGGAAAGGGCGATGGTTAGGAGATAAAAAAAAGAAAAAAATTATATATTTTTGATGTGCTGCAAGCACAGTGTGTCAGAAATGTTGTGATGATTTCTAGATCTGTTGGAAGATAATCTTTTGAGGAAGTTTCAAATATTTTTTTTTTATAATATCTGTTAAATCTTCTTTATTTATTGCCTCTCTTATATCATTCTTTTTTGTTTGATAGGTTTATGTCTTGTTGTAATATTAAATTGTGGTTGTAGGCTAATATATAAAGCCATTGGTTGCCCTTATAGAAAGTGAAGCCTTTTTTCATAACTTGGTATGACGCACGCTTCCGCGTTCCGCGACCCGTCCGTCTCCCGCAACCTCCAGCGGCGCGTATTTTGCGACCCGTCCGTCTCCCACGACCTCCAGCGACGCATCTCCCCCTCCCAACGGCGCATCTCCCCCTCTCAGCAGCTCATCACCCCGACTTCTCCGTCGATACAACGCGACTTCAGCCCTCGCATCCGCTTCTAGCGGCTGCAGCGTCCCTGGCTACGGCCAGGCCGACCGTAGCGGGTCTTCAACGGCGCACGACGGATCTTCTGCACTGCAACGGGCCTTACTAGAGGCCAGTTGGTACCGCCAATCTCCTCCTCCCTCTGCCACACGTACAAGAAACGATGCGATGATTGGACCTAGGGCAGGAGGAGGTCTTGCTTAATTGATGTGGTGATCGGTGAGGAAGCTAATCAATGTCGCCGAAGGACGACACGATGGAGGTCTTCAAGATGTTGGGTCCAGATTGATATGAAGCTTGATGGACTGACCACTTGCCTGAGTTGGTCATGTCGTGTGAAGAAAACTCTCGCAGCGAAACAGGTTGGTCATGCCGTGTGAAGAAAACCCTCGCAGCGAAACAGGTTGGGGGCTTCCTGATGGGGGCATTGAAGAAACCAGAGATTGGAGGAAATGAGTGGGAGTCGACCCATATGATGGTATTTATGTGGCTTCTCAGCTCGATTGTCCCATCGATTGCAGTCATGGTTGATGGCCTCGAGATGGTCATGGAAGTTTGGGACAAGCTGAAGAATACATATGATGGAGTGAGGAACACTCTGCGGGTCTTCCATGTGAAGGGAGAAATTGATGACATTATTCAAGGAGAGAAGAAGGTGCAAGAGTATGCCTCCGAGTTGGAACGTCTATGGGTGGATTACGATCACGCCTCCGAAGGGATGTCTTGCAGCGACTCGCAGTGTCGAGCTTCCAAGATCATAGTGGAGGAGAAGATGACGAAGTTCCTGAAGGGATTAGATGACAAGTTTGATCAACGGAGAGCCCTGCTTCTTTCTGGTACGAAAATTCCTATGCTTACCGAGGTCATCTCTGTTGAAATTGTTGAAGTGGAAGTGGGTGGTCTGATTGGGTAGACCGCAAAGTCCGTCGACGGTTAGGCGTCTAGGTGTGGCGGATAGTCGGGTTCTGGCTTTGCTCTCTGTTCTACGGTCTGGTTCAGCAAGCACTCCGGGAGGTAACCGGGCGGTTAGCGTTGGCTAACCGCGGCTGTCGCGGTCTGGATTGAGAGACCGTGGAGTCCGCTTGGAGCTGGCAGGTTCTCTGGCTTGCGTAGTGGCAGGCGGTTAGCGTGTATAGCGGAGGCTAACCGCACAGTTCGCAGTGATCTGCTCGCGCGGTCTGAAGCCAGAGTTCACTGGAGTATGTTGACTTGGTCACGGTGATGTGCCAAGTCCTTGGCGTTGCCTAGTCGCAAAGAGCGTTGGTTGCGCGGTCTGCTTCTTGAGATCGCGGAGACCGCTTATGCTGCGCGGTCTGGATATGGAGTTCGCAGATCGTGTGGCGCAGATATGGCTCAGGTCGCGTGATTATCAACTTAATTGTTTAAGTCCAAGCAGACTGAGGATGTTGTCTGCACGACTATGCAGACTGGTGGATCTTTTCGCGTAAGCGAATAGATGGTTTATCCCTCGCGGTCTGACTCTGGTATCCGCACTCTTGTGCATATAGGTGGTGCTAGTTGCAGGATGACGGGAGGTTGTCCTATCGCTATGGGCGGTGACCACACTCCCCTTGTCGCCTATAAATAGGGGTCCCGACTCGTCATATATAACGGGAACAGTGAGAACTCAGCTTGCGTTTTGAACTTGCGGTTAGAATTTTCCAACCGGGCGGCTAAGTGAAGTTGACTTGTGTTGTGCAGGATGTGCATCTAGCACTGAGCAACTAGGCAACTAGTTCAAAAGCTCAGTGTGGAACAATTTGTGGATAGCAGTTTGTGATATACAACAGCTCGCAGTTAGTGCGGCCAGCAGTCTTCTTCATCGGAGTCGTGGATAGTTCAATAAAAAGCTCGCCCGGTCTCAGCGGGTAAGCTGTTTCCCAGTTCAGCGGTTCTGTTTGCGGCAAGCTTTAGTGGTCAGACGACTAGAAGCAGCGGACAAAGGTATCTTTCAACATTCAATAACAGGCAGTCCGCGCGGCTTGAGTTGCGGTTTGGCGACTTGGCGGTTTCAGCGGACAGACTTGGCGGTTAGCGGCTTGGGCGGTTACTGTAGTTAGTCTGTCAATTTTTCTCTTGTATGTTTGCTTCTATCGGGTGCATTGCGAATCATGTCTCACAAGGTATTCCTCGCCCTGTAAAGAAGATTGTTGATTTCATAGTGACTCTTGTGTTTTTGTTGTTACTGATGTTACCTGGCTTTGCTTTGGTTGAGTATTCTTGCGACCTTACTCAGCTTACGAGAAATTTTCACAATCTCTGTCATGATCCAGGAGGAGACACGTCTCAAACTTCATGCAGGAACAAGAGAGTCCACTACTATGAAGTCAACGCTGGCAGTTGTTGGCCCTAGTGTTACTGGACAAAGGGAAGAAACCCGACAATGCTACGACAGTGGGGAGATGGGTCATCTGGGACTTGCCTGCCCCAAACACCATCTTCATCGTGAAGCCTGCGAGGCCTCCATGGTTATAGACCAGAAAACGCAACATGGAAAAACATCAAACTCAGCCTCTTTGACACTAATTTTAGTTTCCATGCAGGAGGTCATAGGAATCCTTGCTAATGGTGCTTGATTCACTCATCGGTGTCAAGATACAACTTTCATATCAAAGAAGAGATCTGTGTGGGAGATGTCTGAAGTCTCTCGTCTCAAATCACCAGGAAAGAGAATTCTATTTGACAGTCACTCCCCAAACCAGTTAAGCCATCGGATTTGAAACTAACAAAAAATTCTCAAAACAAGAAGGAATTTTGAATTGGAATCAAAGACGAACACAGCTAAGCAGCACAATCAGTAGATCTTGGTCCTGATCAATTAACAAAATTGAATACTGCTAAGAGGATACGGATACCCGTTTGTCTTGACGAAGAAGGCGCCGTTATCAGTATCGTATCTGTTCGCACGATTGATGCATCCGCCCCCAATTGGAGCGATCCGTGTAATCTGCGTCGCCTTCCCTTCCGTTAAAATCCATTCACGGATAGGATCATCATTCGAAGATGCCACACACTGCACCAATTGAAGCATTTGCACCGTCCGACTAGGTTTTCGGTCTAGCTGGAAAACTAGGAGCGGTCACAGAAAGTGAGAGAGTGAAGGACTAGTGTGCGCGCCTGCGTGTGTGTATGAGAGTGAAAGAGAGAGCTTACTGTCTGTGAAGCGGAGGCGTCGCCGGCGACAGTGGAGAAGCGGGCAAGGAAACAAGGGATGGTTTCCCGCGTGCACCATTGGTTTTGCCGGTGGAGTGATTGTCCCAAAATTTCTGATCCCTTTGGAGCTCTGATAGCCCAGGCCTGAAAGACCCACTTGGATCTGCCCAACGAAAAGTCTAAATTAACCTTGATCCAACAGGCCGGATCCTAGCTAAGGACTCATTTTCCATTTAAGCGAGGCCCACCTGTGAGTTTGGCAGTCGGAAAAAGCTAATTGCTTACAAGTGCGCCACGTGGTACCTAGAGCCACTTCTCTCCATATAATTGGTGCTGCTGATATGACAATGTCAAAGAGAGAAGCTGTCAACCCAAACAGAGAAATCATATTCAGACACTTTTCCCAATTGAGCGCCAAATTTGTGTCTTCGCAGCGTTGAAGAACACGATCAAGATTATTTAAACAATTTTCAAAGGAATCACCAAAGACTGAAAAATCGTCCATAAAAACTTCCATGACGTCATCTACTAATTCGGAGCTTACTTTGTGCGCCTAATGAGCAGATATGTTTGCTCGGCCCATAGTTTTTTTTTCGCCCAAAGCGCACTTTTGGTCACCCGGAGAGCACTTTTGTGCTCCTAGAGAGCACTTTTGTATGCCCAACATGTACTTTTGTATTCTTCCTAACTGCACGTTTGTTCACCAGCGAAAACTTTTGTTCGCCTAGAGCGCACTTTTTATTCACCCGAAACACACTTTTTGTTTCACCGAGGGTCCGAAATGCATTATGGCTCATTTAAATGCTTGTTCTAGACAAACAAAAAGAGCACTCCGGGGATCACAAGTGTGCTCTGAGCAAACAAAACTGTGTGCCCGGCAAACAAAAGTGCTCGCCAGGCGCACAAAGTGCTCGCCATGCGCACAAAGTGCACCCCGGGCGAACAAAAGTGCACGCGTGGAATAAAACCACATGGCAGAATAGTAGGGGTTCAGTCTCCAAATCTGAAGACATGTCCGGTGAGTTCTCCCTCTAAAAGGGAGCCAAGGTGATTTTATGATTTTTAGACTGAACTCGGATGCCCTAGCTGCTACAACTCCTTCATGAAAGCTGTAAGTAACATAGAGTCAATTCCAACGAGCACTTTCACGTAATTTTCAGACATTGTTTGCTAGGTTAAACCGTTAAACCAATCCTTTAGTGGATCTGATCGGCCGGACGCCTTCTTGAAAGTTGAATGTGACATCCCAAGCTTTCTAACCAGAATTTATAGATATTTTTACGACTTGATCCGGTAGGTCAAAATGAATTAATATGGTCTGTTTTTCTTCGTACAGATTAAAACGAGTGATTGGCACGTGGCTCCATCTTTATAGTCAATCGTGATAGTACCACATTCATGACAGTGCAAAAGGCAGGCTCTAATGCCCCTCACGACAGTACTTCGGTCATGGCTTGCCCCAACATGATGACGCTCCCACCACCCGCAAATCCCCGAACGCCATACTCCACCCGTCATTGTTTTTTTTTCTTGTGCATAAGGGTACAAATTTTAAAATTAAAAAAAACATAAATTAATGATATTGAAATTTTTATAATAAAGAGGGATAAAATTGGAATGTGAATGTTTAATTAAAGAGTGTTTTTTCTTTTAATATAATATAGATATGCAAGCAAAAATCTTCTAGAATTATTGAACAGGCCCGGAATGTCTGAATCAGTTTGGATCCTTCGTGGAAGTTGACATTCAAAACTCTTTAAGGCGTTCTTAAATTTTGTAAGGCCATCTCGACCATCGAAGTGTTGATTGAACGACATTATCGAAATTGTTCGAATTTCGATAATCAAATTATTAACAGACCTTAGCTTCACCGAAATGACTCGAGCTAAACCTAGGCTTCATTTGGCGTAGCTTTTTTTGCTTTGGTGAATTTGGATACAAACATCACCATCATGGAATGATTGTACGGGAAGACAATAGTTATGACCGCTACCAAGAAAATAAAACTGATTTGAACATAAAAGTCGAAGTTTCTTAGGTAAGGTCCGGCGATCACGAGCGTCAGTTCATAACCACAGCATTCACGGCCACCAGCACCATGCCAACAACAACAACCTTGAATATTTATTCGCCCTAAAAATATTAAATATTGTTATCCATATTCCTTCCTCACCCTTCTCCTCCTATCCGACAACACCTTAGCTTTGTCTGGCGCGGTGGTGGCGGTCGTGAACGTGGTAGTTATGAATCGTCGTTCATGAACGCCGGACCTCACTTAAAAAATTCATGCATTTTATGCCCAAAAGTAGTTTGTTTTCCTGGTAGCGGTCATAACCTGTCTTGTCAAACATACATTTTATGATAATGACATTTTTGACTAAGCTCGGCGGAGCAAATAAGCCGCGCTAAACGAAGCCAACTTGTTTATGTCCTAGTGGTGTTCAAAAAGACCGGGTCTGGCCCGGAAAATGCTCGGCTAGGCCCGACCTGGGAAAAGCTCAGCTCGGGCCTAGGCCGAGTTTGGAGGCCTTACAGGGCCCCCATATCCGCTCCGTGTCAGACCCAAATAAGCCCGGGTGTCGGGCCCAGGCTAGGCCCGACACCCAGGCCATGGGAAATCCCGCCCATTTCCAATTAAAAATCCCGCCTACTGGCTGGATTTCCTATATAGATGGGTAATTCTTGCCAAGAGGCAGGATATTCCCGCTTATAGGAAAATCGGGCCAGCCTGAGCCTGACCCGGCCTTGAGGGCTTTAGCAGACCCCTCATTTGAGATTTGCTAGAAGGGGCGTGCGGCTACTGAAAATTCTCCACTCTGCAATCCTTGTAGTGGCGTTTTGAAAATTATTATATTTGTCAATTAGTAAGAATAAGCCACTACTAACCACTTCTGTTATTTTACTTCTTTTTTTTCTTGCTTTTGGGGTTTAGGGTTTTGTAGACTTTTGTGTAATGACTAAACAATTCTCCACTTGTGAAGTTATTTTTTAAAAAAATTATTTCATAAGATGAGGGTTAAATTTCCTTTTTATTCTATTTACTTGATTAAAATATTATGTTTGTGTTTAAAACAAATAGCAATTTAGGGAATTGGTTGTGAATTTGGTATTAATTATCTAGATTTACTATCACTCTGAAATGTTGGCGGTGGGGGTTTGATCCTACTGATTGCCAAGATCTCATGATTTCACATTGATTTGGAAGAAGAAGAGGCAATAGAGGGCGAAAACCTTATATCTATAGTTCTCAAATGAGACTATGTTCCGGTACATGCGGTCGTAACCGCTTGACTGGTGAAAATAAGGCTCTGTTTGGGGGGACTTATTTTCAGCGGCCAAGCGATTACGACCGCATGCACCGGACCTTAATTAAGGTCTGGTACATGCGGTTATTAAGGTCCGGTACATGCGGTCGTAACCGCTTGACCACTGAAAATAAGTCCCCCGAAACAGAGCCCAAGTCCCCCCAAATGGAGCCTGAATCATATCAATTTGTAGTGAAATCTCATGATAGTGGAGTCTCGTTCATAGGAACTTACCTTCCCATCTAGGTTGTCCAAAGCAACTCATACAGTGTCAAGGCCGGATCTGACACCTAACCAACGATATGCATGAGTGGATCGAGGAAAGATTGAGCAAAATATGATTAGTGGCTAGAACAACATGGATTTCTGCGAAAGAGAGATTTGTGGTTGCACATAGAGATTTACCTCTATAAAATGTGAAGCTAGTGTGTTTACTCTCGGAATTAAGGAAGAGGTGGTAGAAAGAGCAGACTTAATGGAATAAAACGATTTCCACTCAACCGATAACTCTTGGAGATGAAACAGGGGTGAGGTAAGGGATTCTCGCGGAGCGTCGTGTGGCACGAGAGGAAAGAAGAGCGAGGGGATAAAGAGGCGGCCACGTGGCACTTGTCGAGAAAGGAAAGTAAGATGGGTGGATTGGCGTGCGAGATGCATCTCGACATGTAACATCCTGAATTTGATGAGTGCAATCGAATGAGGGCGGAGAATGCTTTAGGGGCAGTGAAGCCAGTCAAAGCAACTCCTCACAAAATTTTAGGATAACATGTTTATGGGTGAAAGAAGGTGCATGATTGAATTGATGACTTAAGTAATAATTCAAATCTTAAAATACGAAAGGCATCTTTTTTGGAGCAACTAGTGACGTTGTGTTAGAACCATACTCTGACGTAGTCATGGGATAGGTGACCTTCTTTAAAGTGCTCGTAAGCCACCTATCAAAACCAAGGCGGACAATACTTTTAATATTGTGAGGGTTGGGTCGTTACAAATGTTATCAGAGCCAATCATCCTACAATACGATGTGTGGTTCAAGGACAAACTAGACGGAAGTTGGCGGGCTTATAACTTCCTGAATATGATGAGGTCGATCTAATGAGGGAAGGGAGTGCTTTGGGGCAGTGAAGCTGGGCAAAATAGCTCCCGGCGGGTTTCTAGTTCAAGGTCCAAAACCACCACTCATGAAGGAGACAAACGAAGCCTTATAATACAATTAAGCAAGCTTATTTCTAAATAGCTTTGCAGTAAATTTTTTAAAGCACGAACAAAATGATTTATGTGACCACACGCACTACGGAGGACATCAAACAAAATTGTTAAATCCTCATGCAACACTCGATACAAAACAAGAACAATTGAAAAATTATCACCTTGTAAAGCCATCGGATACCGCTAGCGATAATGATGCAGCAATCACAGAGCAAAGGGTGGAGTCTCCACATAAAGAATTTTATGCATCAGATACGCTCTCCAAGTGCATTTTTAGGGAAATTGAGCCCTTAAACCTCTTCAGAATTCTTCTCCTCCTCCACCAATTTCCTTTGCAACTCTTCCACGCAACTTATTTTCAATTGTTCCGCCATTTTTAGTCCATCTCCATGCCTCGAAGACAAAGAAGACTTCCCGAGCTTTTAGTGTGTATGAATATATATACAGAGAGAGAGACACCACCCTCATGATCCTAATGTGGAACTCCAATTACTACAGAAACAGATCCAAGCATTTCTTGGTTTCTGTTGCTGCTTCCCGAGTGTTGATGGGTTGGAAGAAGCCAAGTCAACGAACGATCTCTATGAAAAGGAAATCCGGTCGCAAAAGGAGGTACTAATCTCGCATCATTCGTGTTTAGTGGCAAGCGGCAGATGGGGCACGTCAAGTGTTTCTCCAGCCATTCATCTATGCAAGTCAGATGGAAGTTGTGAAGGCATGTGGGCATGACCCGCAGCACGTCTTTTTCTTGGTATTCTGCTAAGCATATCGAGCATCTACATGCGAGAAAAGAGAACGAAATTAGTTCGAAAGAAAAATATTTGACAGATCTGGCAACGCTTACATGCATGCAATTCATGCTATTTAGTATGTGATGATGTGACATGGAATTGGATGTTATTAGACTGGAGATTAATAGCATTACTTCAGGAAAGCAATCTTTAAGAATGTTAGGAGCAACAATTATACAATACAGAGATGCGCTAGCACAGAAGAAATCTATTTAATGGCTGAGTACCTGCATACAAAAGATATGTAGCGACAAATTTAAGAATGAAATAACCAGTGACAATAAACAATAAACAACTAAAACAGAATGATCAGAGAAGGTCGAGCAAGTTAAAGAAGTTTCCTGCACAAACATAGTAAGTAGAGAATATATATATATATATATATATATATATATATATATATATATATATATATATATATATATACACTCAAGAAGTTTCACTTACTGGGCATCTTCCTTAGAGTGGAAAGCCTCGCGGCAATACTTTATCGTAGGCATTGCAGCTACAAGAATTGGATCTACACCATGAATCTCATGATCTGGCTGCGGAGAAAAGATGAACATTTCAACAATGGAAATTTAAATCGAAAACAATTTCATGCCGAATATAATAAGAATTATATGAAGCATAATTTTTATGTAGATTGACAGTAACAGGAGCATTAGTAATTGAATTTTATTACCATAAAGTTTGGCCAATCAAACTATGATTGTTATGATATGTTTGTGAATTGTGATGACTGCAGTGATGAATATTGTGCAGTAAAGATTAAAGAATGTTGTAAGATTGTTGTTGGAAAAACTACAGTTAGAAGTTGTGCTAAAACTGTTAATATGGTTTAAATTTAGTACCGGTTCGGCGCAGCCAATTCAAATACCGGTCTACAATATTGCTTGAAATTCAGAATTTAATGCTGCTCAGTCAATTCTATGATTATTAAGAGACCACGGGAAGCTAAGGATTAAAATAATTCAGAGAGAATGCAGGAGTGGCTGAATAGATTGCAAAACAGAAAAAGTCGGCGATCATTGAGGAAAGGATTCTGTCACGGGAACGCCGTATAACGTCAGTAAAGTTGCCGGAGGCAGAGCATATTATGGAATTGTAACCGCAGCTGTCCTAGGCGGGGTATGCTCAAGAGGAGAGAGACACCAAAATCTCTTAACAAGACAAGGGAAAAAGAATGAACTTCTTTGATACCTTGTCATGACCCAAGGGGTCCTTTAAATAAGATTACACAAGGGAAAAACCGTAAATAAGACATTAAATAAAAATATAGAACGGGATTGGGACCATAATATCTCATCCTTCCTTGAAATTGAGCTTGCCCTAAAGCTTGAGCTTGGCCCGGCTGGTGTGATTCTCGAGCTCCTTAATTTCACACCAGAAAAATTCTTTATAGAGTAAGGTCGGAGAAGATGCATCATCGAGATGGGAGCTCATGTCGTGTTCACAAATGTTATGTCAGATAGCATTGTTGTCAGAAGGGCTCAGAGGAGTGGAGCGGCTTGGTAGCCGCAGGATGAAGGTCTGGCGGTTGGGGACAATCGAGGCAGACTAACGATCACGTGAAATGGAGACCACGATGGTGGGACGTGGTGGAACCAGTGTGGTGGCACTTGCAAATGGAGCGGAGTTCAAAGTCAACTGGATCAATGGCTGGTGAGAAACGGTGGAGTAAGAGGAGAGGGGCTCAGAGTCCGACAAGGATTTGATTGGAGTGGAGAGTGCGTGATAGAGTTAGCTGACAAAACGAATGACACGGGGATCAAAGCCAGAGAGATCCGCAATAGGGAAGACAAAAGATGTGTATGGAGGAGGCTCACAGGAGTCGGCGATGACATGGGTTGCGGTGGTACAATCATCAGGCAAATGCAGCAAAGGAGACCTGGTGTCGTGCTTATGCTTCTTGGTTTCGGATTGTAGTTGTGGCGTCAGTTGCCATATACGTGTTCATCATGTCTTGAATCTTGCACATAATGATGCCTTAATCATTCTTGCTGACCTCTAAGGCGCTTACAAAAGTTTCCCTCTCCTATATATATATAGGGGTTACAAAACAAAAAGAAAAAAAGTGAAACAACCATGCCTAATAACAAAATAGAAATTACAAACAATATCTCGTACAATAAGAAAATAACATGTAATTAACTAGCCAATGATGCTTAGGTGCAAGTGTATTCATCACTCTTATGGTGGTTCCGTCATTCTCCGATGGGCGCTACCATAACAGGTATCCACAAATTATGTGACGAGAATAAGAACCAATGGGTGAATTTGTTGGGGTTGTTTGCAACCTGAGGCAAGAAAATAATTTCAGCAAAAAAGGGAGAGTGATGATGATGAAGTGTCATGGCGAATGAGGTAAGACGATCGTTGTGCACAAAAATGGGAATATAAAACCCACAATGAGACGTGTTGGTTACTTTCATGTGGCACGCTAGTTGAAAAAGGGAATGATAAAGTAGTGAGAGAGAGAATGTGGGCCATTATATGTAAGGGGGGAGATGCAAATGAAAATGGATGAACCTTTGCCAAGGTGGAGTCCAGGAGACAAATGTTATTAAGGGGTGTGTGGGAGGGTGTGGGGATTAGACCACTGTAAAAAACGGGTGCGGCTTAGGGATGCTAAAAATTGAAAGGGGAATGGCAGAATGCTGGCCCATCGAAAGCGTAGTACAGGAGGTCGGGGGGAAGATACATGGAGGAGGACCATTGAGGAGCAAAGAGGACACCAGCGGTAATGGTGCTTGAGGAAGAAACCGACGACAAAGCGCAAGCGCCATGAGAAGGTCAAGTATGGAAACTATGATTCAATTGTATCAAGCGTGCAATGAATCAAGAAGGAGGATCGTGGAGGGGAAGAAGGGAGAGGGCCAACGAGATGTGGCAGAAGGCGCTAGAGGGTTGTTAGAATGCTGCATGAGGCACTGGAGGGACCCTGGGCAAGACAAAGAGCACAGGAGGTGCGTATTTTGGCCCGGGTGATGGTACTGGGAGCAGCAAAGTTGTGTGGAATCGAAACTGGGAACAACGAGCATGTGCAGTGGCAGAACTGGGAGTCGTGAAGTCGTGCGGCGTAGGAGTCAGGCGACGCAGGAACAATCAAGGTTGTCAGGATCATGATCCTAGATGAGATCATTTCGAGCTTGCATCAGATGGTAGGATTGGATTGAGAATCACTTTACAAAATCTGTATCGATTTACAAAATATGGATCGTAGGATCGTAAGATCCTATGATCCGGATTGCGATCCTGACAACCATGAGAGCAATCAGCCGCGATGCACCGAGGGAATGCGGCATACAAAAAAGCGACCACGGAAGATGAGCACGGGAGAGAACAAGCCGAAGGCGGTCACAGAAGAGGACTCACGGAGGAGACGCGCCTTTTGGAACTTGAAGTTGGCGGAATGACAATGCGAGAGAAGTCAAAAAGGGCGTCAAAAGCAGTGGAAGCCCTAGAACTCTAGAAGAGTGGCAGGTCGAACCAATTGATACAAACTAGCTGCGTTGTATCAAGAATTACGAACAAAAATAAAGAAATGCATTGCATGAAAATAGCGGATACAAAAGACAAGCCCCCGCCTAGCATTTGGGGCTGGGTCCTCCAAAGTGTTCTTCTCTCCAAGAGAGCCCAAACCTAAATGATCCAAAAGTGAAAGTCTTCACACCTAATGGATCCTTATATAGGTGGATACTCCGCTACAAGAAAGACACACTAAAGGACAAAACGACACATAATTAATACTATATTATTTTTAAAGTAAACACATCATTGAGAGGTTCTAGCGAGATGAGGCCGGTCATCCGAGCGCATGCTGGTGACATGTACGCAATGCGTAAACATATTAGATCCCCAAGAGATTAGTTTCCCATGAGTGTGGTGATTGTCTGGTCATCTCCCCTGACCAACCACGGCATCAACATTCTGACGTTTGATGATACCGACCAACTTAGTTGGTTTCATCGACCAAAGTAATATTTTGATCACCGCTACACAATGGAAGCAAACAAGGTTTCCACAGGCCTCCTCGACATGGACTGGGTCGCCTTCTCGGTCAGAACTTTCTAGGTCTCACTTGGGTGACTCGCACAAAGGCCTCATACAACACTATTATCATTGCTACTTGGGCCATGCAATATGGCGCTTGTGTGGAGTCCTCCAGACGGGATACATCGACAACTATGCAGAAAAATTGATCGAACTTGTCACGCACATTCCAAGTCTATCACCAAACCATTACCTTTGCTACTATATGCATGACCTACAAACCATATCCGAACTCAACTCTGCAAACTTCATCGGCTATTAACCAAGACATGGACCTCTCCTTTCTCGTGGAAGTCAAGTTCATTGCTAGCTGATGCGTAAACTCCGCTACGCCGCCGCTGAGACCCGAGCGCCACCGTCTGGACAGCCGCCAAACCTCTCCTGCACAGCACCGTTCCTGCACCGCACCACAAGAGACACAGCACAATCCAGAGATCTCAACACCAACAACAGATGGATAAATAGTCCAATCCTAAGGGTAGAGACACCCTGAACAGATCGGCAAGATGGAGCAGGGGAGACTCTCCCGTTGCTGCCGCTTACAGCACAATAAGCCAAGAGTTCTTTCACACCTCCTAACAGCAAAAACAAGGAAATAAATACTCACAACCCTAAGAGGCCAAAAGACAAACATGCCCCCGCTAACACAACAAAATAACAGACAACACCAAAAATAACATAACAATGCTCCCCTCTTCAGAAGTTTCTTGTCCTCAAGGAACAAGATGCGGCCAGCGCCCCCGGAGCGACCAAAGATCCTCCCACGTTGCTTCTTCCGGTGAACCGTCCGCCCACTGAACCAGCAGTTGAGTTGCAGGTCGACCATCCTTGTTGATGAGACGCCGATCCAATATCTTGAGAGGCTCCACTAGCACATTTCCCTCAGCATTGACCGTTGATGATAAAGGTTGCTCCACCCCTTCAAACGAACCGTTATACTTTTTCAATTGCGAGATGTGGAACGTATGGTGTACCTTCGCGTCCTCGGGCAAATCCAACCGGTATGCCACTGCTCCTACCCGTTCCACCACCATAAAAGGACCAAAAAATTTCGGGGCTAATTTGTGTGCGCGGTGCCCTTTGAGGCTCACCTGACGGTATGGTTGTAGGCGCACCCACACCCGATCCCCCACCTCGAAAGTGTGCTCTCTTCTCTTCTTGTCCGCTAACATCTTCATACGGTTCTGAGCCTGGGCCAGGTTGCCCTTAAGTAATTGCATAACTCGGTCACGGGCTGCCAACGATCGGTCTACCGCTTCCACTGTAGTGGTCCCCTCCTCGTACGCCGGCAACGCCACTGGCTCTTGCCCGTACACCACCTCGTACGGTGTCATCCGGATGGCGCTTTGGAAGTTGGTGTTATACCACCACTCCGCCAGTGGAAGCCACGTCACCCAACTGCGTGGTTTATCGAAGCACATACAACGAAGGTAGCCCTCCAAACAACGATTCACTGCCTCTGTCTGCCCATCTGATTGGGGGTGATAGGCTGTGGACATGCGTAGTTGCACTTGAAGCACCCGAAATAACTCCTGCCAAAAGCTGCTGATGAAGATTGTGTCCCGATCACTGATGATTGAGGTCGGCAGTCCATGTAGCCGAACCACCGAATCGAGAAATACTTGCGCTACCGTTTCCGCGGTGTAAGGATGATGCAATGCCATAAAGTGCGCTTGTTTACTCAGCCGATCGACTACTACCAAAATGGTGGACTTCCCACTACTCTTCGGGAGGCCCTCTATAAAGTCCAAAGAGATTTCCTGCCACACCCGTTCCGGAATGGGTAAAGGCTGCAACAACCCCATCGGCCGCTGGTTATCCGGCTTGCACTGTTGACAGATGATGCACCTCTGAATGTAATCATATATGTCCGGCTTCATATTCTTCCAATACACCCGTCTCTTCATCCGTTTGTACGTGGCGGTGATCCCCGAGTGTCCACCCATGGCGCTATCGTGGTATAGTTGCAAAAGGGCCTTACGGACTCCTGCATCCCTCTCCACCACTAGCTTTCCCTTCCGTTGGAGTACACCCTGCTGCCAACTGAATTTCGGGTGAGCCCCACTGTCCTCCTCCTTGTCCCGAATGATGGACTGCAGCCTATCATCGCTCTCCCACGTTCCCTTGACCAAGTTCAACACATCCGACTGTAGCAAACTCACCGCATGTAAGGTAGCCTCCGACTTCTCATGTACCCGAGATAGTGCATCGGCACAAACGTTTTCCTTGCCGCTCTTGTATTGCACGGTAAAATCATAGCCCATTAACTTCGATAGATAGCGTTGCTGCGCCGGTGTCGCCAATTTTTGTTCAAGCATAAACTTTAAGCTTTGGTGGTCCGTACGTATCACGAAAGGGCTGCTCACCAAGTAATGTCGCCACTTTTGCACTGCCAAGACAATCGCCAACAACTCCTCGTATGTAGATAAACCGGCGTTCTTTACTCCCAAAGTCTTGCTAAAGAATGCCACCGGCCGCTCTTTTTGTAACAACACCACCCCTACTCTCGCATCCGACGCATCCGCCTCGACCACAAAGGGCTGCTGAAAATCAGGTAGCTGTAGCACTGGTGGACTGGCAACCGCCTTCTTTAAGGCTTGGAAACCGGCCTCCGCCGCCTCCGACCACGCAAAGGTGCGCAACTTCAACAGCTCCGTTAGCGGCCTCGCCAAGGAGCCATACCCCTGGATGAATCGCCGATAATAACCCCTCAATCCCAAGATCCGCGAACCTTCTTCAGGTGGTAGGTGTCGCCATCTACCATTGCTTGAATCTTCATGGGGTCGGTTGCCACGCCGCATCCGGAAATCACATGTCCCAAATAATGCACTTGCGGACGGCCGAACTCGCACTTGCTCTTCTTAAGCACCAAGTGGTTGGAGCGTAGTACCCGCATGGTAAACTCGAGATGGGCTAAGTGGTCCTTCCATGACGAGCTGAAAATCAAGATATCATCAAAAAATATTAAGATAAATTTTCTCAATTGACCTTGGAGAGCCGGTTCATGAGGCTCTGAAGGTTGAAGGCGCATTCGTAGACCAAACGGCATCACCAGAAATTCGTAATGCCCCTGATGTGTACGGAACGCCGTCTGTGTATTCTTCTTCCACCATCCTCACTTGATGGTAACCAGCCCGCAAATCAAGCTTGGAAAAGTACACCGCACCATGTACTCATCGATCAATTCTTCAATAAGAGGGATAGGGAATTTGTCCTTCACCGTGTTTTGATTTAGGTCCCGATAGTCAACACATAGCCGCCAAGATCCGTCTTGTTTTTTTACTAAGACCACAGGAGAAGCAAACTGACTATTGCTATATCGGATTACCCCTGTGCTCAATAACTCGCCTATGAGACGTTCGATTTCAGATTTTGTAGCGGCGGGTACCGATAGGGCCTCAATTAATGGTCTTCCCTTCCTCCTTGAGAGTAATTTTGTGCTCTAACCCCCGCTTGGGCGGTAATCCCCTTGGTTCCTCGAACAAATCAGCAAACCGAGCCAACAAGTCCATCAATTGTTTGTTGTTCGAACCTCGGACAGCTGTCCCCCCTCCATTTCCAAGCTTCCACGCCTCTTCCTGCTTTTCCAAGTCGATTGCTGGCCGACTGTGCACACTACACATCGCCAACATATTAACTGCCCTCCTTTGTCAATCAACCTTTGGACTCGGGTGCCCTTACTCCACACTCCCGGTCCGTAGTCGCCCCCGAAGGGCCACTTCTTCCCCGGCTCCAAAAGTCATTCTCAAGTTGCCGAATCCCAATTTACCGCCCCTAACGTGATCAACCATTGCTCCGAGCACCACCCACACCCCCCCCCAACGGAAGTATGAACATATCCGACGAGAAGTCCGCGCCTGCATCTTCCATTGAAAGCCTCCACCATATACGAGCTAGACATAGTCTTCCCATTAGCCACGGCTACCGAGAAAGGCTCCATTGGTCAAGCCGGCATCGCATTCGGTTCGCGGCCCCTTCATCTAGGAAATTATGAGTACTCCCCGAATCAATCAACACACTTATGGGCTGCCCTTGATGGGAAGCCGTCACCCGCATAGTTTGGTAATGGGTCACCCCCGTCAAAGCGTTCATGGACACGTGCGGACCCTGTGGTCCTCGTCCTCAACTCCAAACTCCATTGCCCCGTTTCTCTCTCCTCATCCTCCATTTCCCAACCGCCTCCACTACAACCTCCATCGAGTATGCTTGGCGCCGATTGGGACATTTATGGCCGGGCGCGTACTGCTGATCGCACCAAAAACATAGCCCTTCCGCCTTTTTCATCCAACTCAGACGAGGTAGATCGGCGCCCTTCTCCCAACTCTGGCGTGCTGGACCGAGCATATGAACCCCTGTCGGCTTTCCCCTGGTTTGGATTATGCCCTTGTACACTTCATATGTAGAATGCTCCCCCGATAAGAAGTGATTTACGATTGCGGTACGACAACTGTTGTTCCTGCAATCGAGCTAGAGAAAACGTCTCCTGCAAGGATTTGGGACGAAACATCCGCACCCCGTACTGTATGTCCTCCCTGAGCCCTCCGAGGCACAGGCTAATGGCGTTCTCCTCCGACACGGAAACCCGGTGCAAAAGTAATTCGAATCATCCAAGTAATTCGAACGGTGGTACGCTGGCCTCATTCTTCAACTCACTCATGGGGTCGCCGAACAGTGCGGAGCCAAACCGCCCGTGCAATGCTTGGCTATACTCCTCCCAATTTGGCCACTGTCGCGTCAGTCGAGCCTTCATGTACGCCTGATGCCAGTACAAAGCCTTTCCCTCCAGATGCACCGACGCCATCCGGACCTTCGCCTCTTCGGGAGTTCCATCGATCTCAAAGAATTGGTAACATTTGTAGATCCATGGCATAAGGTCCTCTCCTGAGAAGCGAGGGAAGTCTAACCGTGGAAATCGTGTAGCGAGGTGTGAGGAGGCGGACGCCGATCCCATGCTTCGACTCTCCGGAGATCTGCCCCTTCTTCCTTCCGCCGATCTCTCTCCGCGCAATCCCGCAAACAGTGTGCGCATCTCCTCCCCCATGGCGTGCACCGCCCGGGCCAACTCTTCGTGACTCTGTTTCCAGCCCTCCGCCTCCGACTGCGCCTCCTTCGACCTTGTGGCGTCCGACACCGGCATGACTGCCCGGCCGCCAACCTCGCTTGATACCCTGATGCGTAAACTCCGCTACGCCGCCGCTGAGCCCGAGCGCCACCGTCTGGACAGCCGCCAAACCTCTCTGCACAGCACCGTTCCTGCACCGCACCACAAGAGACACACACAATCCAGAGATCTCAACACCAACAACAGATGGATAAATAGCCCAATCCTAAGGGTAGAGACACCTGAACAGATCGCAAGATGGAGCAGGGAGATTCTCCCGTTGCTTTCTTACAGATAAGTCAGCTTACCTCACAGCAAAAACAGGAAATAAATACTCACAACCCTAAGAGGCCAAACAGCAAACAAGGAATAAATAATCACAACCCTAGAGGCCAAAGACAACACTCCACCCCGCTAGCACAACAAAATAACAGACAACACCAAAAATAACATAACACTAGCTCAATGGCGCCTATTCCACCCACTCCACCCCCCCCCCCCCCACCCCCCACCAGCCATTCTTGTTCACAACAGTAAGATATGAACACCACCACCCCTCTATTTCAGCCACCCATCATTTCCCCATGCCCCAATCATCCCACCTCTACTCACTGACTAACCAACCAGGAGGATAATTTCCTGAGAGTAAGAGACTTTACTACCCACAAGTGCCCTATGAAGGCGTTCCGAGTCATTATCAAGGATGACTAGGATGGCATAGGCCTGACCAACTTTGACGCTCTGGAGATTAAGGACACGCCACAAGACAAAGCCACATCAGTGGGGGCAATCCAGAGATTGTACAAGTGCTGGTCATTTAGATGGGACGTCCAGTGCCAAGGCTATGTCGGTTGGCCGAGATGATCTTGATAATCATTTCTTGTTAGAATATTTAAGAACAAGACATTTCCTAGATGATGACATTGTAAGAGAAACCTCCGCAATGGAAGCATGGAACCCTTATGTGCATGATGGACGCACTTACACCTGTGTGTTGCCGCCTAGTTAATTAGAGTTATTTTCCCTTTGTACTCGATGTTATTTGTAATTTCCTCTTTATTATTAGCCATCATGTAATTCTCCTTTTGTCCTTTGGTTCTGTAACTTGTGGGTGGGTGGTTACGCAGTTGGCTACCCGTATAATGGATGGAGGAGATCGCGTGGGGATGATCGGACGACGGCGGTTAAGAGGCAACAAAAGGGCCGGCGGACGGCGAGGAGACCGCCAGTGGCAAGGCCCGGCCGGCGAGGACCGGGCAGGCCGGTGACAGGGCCGGCCGGGGAGGGCCGGTTGGCGAGGATCGGCGGACAGCCGAACGCCGCGGGCGTGCGGCTAAGGGCGGCCGGCCAGGAGAGGCCGTTCGTGGACTCCTGACAACCGCGCGCCACAGGAACGCGGCCAAGGGCGGCTGGCCGGGAGAGGCCAGCCGCGGGGGCCTCGCAACCCCGCATCCAAGGGATGCAGGCTGCCGGGGCCTGGCGATCGTGCGCCGCGAGCGCGCGGCCAAGGGCGGTCGCGGAAAGTCAAGAAACTGATAGAAGGAGGGAAGCGCACCTGGTCGTGATTTGACCGGACCTCGATCTCGATAGCTGCAGAGTTCAAGTGGGGCGAGCGGATCCGGCCGCAGATCAGGCGGGCGCAAACGAAGACGATGAAGGCGGCGCTCATTCCGAATCCTATGACCGTCGTGATAAGGCTGAATCCGGAGCCCATCATTGCGCTTTCTTCCACTGCAATCCTGTAAAGGCCCTCTTCTCCTCGGTGTCACCTCCTCCAATCCCTTCACTGGCAGCCGTAGCCGACGACGGAGGCTTCCATTCGGGATCGATGGCGATTGCTATGAGCAATATACATCGCCGGGAACTCCGGAGTAGCTTTAGCCGACGACGAGGTCTTTTAAATGCTTGTCGACGGAAGGAGAGAGAGGAAGTAGACGAGTTTCTGGATTAGCCAAAATGAGTAGGGATTGACGAAGAGAAGAGGGAAAATCTCTGGAAATTCTTCTTCTTCTTGAGAAACTGTGATTCTGTGCTAATGACTTTATAATCCTTGTTTCTTTACAGTCTGTACGTTTGTCGTGTCTTGGAATGTTCCATCATTAGTGTGTTAATATCACTAATGTTTCAACATTAGTGACATTATTACCATTTTATTATTATTATTATTATTATTACTTTATTACTTTATATTATATGATTATATCACTATTTTTCATTATCAATTTAGGCTAAACAGTGATTTAAGTCCCCCCAACGTTTATATATTTTAAAATTTCAGTCCTAAATACTTTATGAAGAAATTTAAGTCTTTAAACTTCTCATTTTGGTTTTAGTCTCTAAAATAAGAATGGTGTTATGTGCAGCCATTATATAGCTATGTGGAGATTGTCAAAAAAAAATCAAAACCTTTTTATCTCATTTCTAAAAAAATTACTATGCAGACCAGTAGAACGTGTGCTCTCATTCCCCTTCCTCGCTTGGCACGTGCCCTAGCTGATCTCCACCACCCGAACACCTATCGCCGGTGAAGCCCTAAATATTTCAAGCCGATCTTCTCACGAGCTCCATTCGTCGATGAATCACTAACCGCTCTGCCTCTCGTGCCTCTTGCCGGTGAATCCCTAGCTTCCCGTCCCCTCGCATTTATTTTTGGTTACTTTTTTATGAAATGTCATTGCTCTAAACAAAGATTTAGAGTTCTCCTACTACTACCGGTGAATGAGCTGCCGGTTCCTACAGGTCCTTAAGGGGCTAGTGTTCTTCTTCCTCCTCCACAATAAATTGGAAGCGGATTTCTAACAAAAAATTTATAATTTGATGTAGGTACAAAGACGTTTTGGACACCAAAGATAATTTTGTTATATAAAACTTTAGAATTACTATTTCTATATTGCAACACGAGTCATAGAGCCCCTACCAACGTTTTGGACTGAAAATACGCTGTGCCAAAAATACCCTACCAACGCTTCTTCGCGCTGCTTACCTCCTCGTCACAATCGCAAAAATTCCTCTCTTTCTCTCCCGCAGCCTCTCCGCCTCTGCGATTTTCGTTGAACAGAACCGCCGCTAGGGCTCTCCTTGGCCATTTCGATCGCCATGCCTATCCTTCTCTTCCGCCAGAGGTTTGCCGCTCCAGATGAGAGCGATCTTTTCTCCAGTCCGTGCCCGTCCGTGCCCTAATAAGAACCTCTACAACGATGAAGAGCGGAGCAGTCTTCTTTCTCCAGTGGCCGCACTTCCTTAGGGATCTTGTCCGGAGACTATAACTGGAGTGAGTTGTTCAATTCCAAAGGGCCATTTGATCTCCATTTATTACACAACATCAATCAGCTTGTTCCGCCACTGCAAGGAACGCTGGGAATTCACAATCCTGTTTTTACCATTCAATCTTCTTGTTCCTGTTTTTTTTCGGTGGAGAGGGCAGAATGAAAGGCAACCATGGAATGTTCTATTCTACTCCCCCTTCGTTCTTATCTCTTCTCCTGCAATCCAAGAAACAAAACGATTTGTCTTTTCATTTCGAACCTCTACAACGATGAAGAGAGGAGGGTCGGGCCTCACTTCAGTCCGACTGAATCGGACTGAAAATACGTTGTGCCAAAAATACCCTACCACCGCTTCTTCTTCGCGCTGCTTACCTCCTCGTCACAATCGCAAAAATTCCTCTCTTTCTCTCCCGCAGCCTCTCCGCCTCTGCGATTTTCGTTGAACAGAACCGGCCACTTGGGCTCTCCTTGGCCATTTCGATCGCCATGCCTATCCTTCTCTTCCGCCAGAGGTTTGCCGCTCCATACGAGAGCGATCTTTTCTCCAGTCTGTGCCCGTCCGTGCCCTAATAAGAACCTCTACAACGATGAAGAGCGGAGCAGTCTTCTTTCTCCAGTGGCCGCACTTCCTTAGGGATCTTGTCCGGAGACTATAACTGGAGTGAGCTGTTCAATTCCAAAGGGCCATTTGATCTCCATTTATTACAACAAATCAGCTTGTCCGCCACTGCAAGGAACGCTGGGAATTCACAATCCTGTTTTTACCATTCAATCTTCTTGTTCCTGTTTTTTTTCGGTGGAGAGGGCAGAATGAAAGGCAACCATTGTATGTTCTATTCTACTCCCCCTTCGTTCTTATCTCTTCTCCTGCAATCCAAGAAACAAAATGATTTGTCTTTTCATTTCGAACCTCTACAGCGATGAAGAGAGGAGGGTCGGGCCTCACTTCAGTCCGACTGAATCAGACTGAAAATACGTTGTGCCAAAAATACCCTACCACCGCTTCTTCTTCGCGCTGCTTACCTCCTCGTCACAATCGCACAAATTCCTTTCTCTCTCCCGCAGCCTCTCCGCCTCTGCGATTTTCGTTGAACAGAACCGGCCGCTAGGGCTCTCCTTGGCCATTTCGATCGTCATGCCTATCCTTCTCTTCCGCCAGTGGTTTGCCGCTCCAGACGAGAGCGATCTTTTCTCCAGTCTGTGCCCGTCCGTGCCCTAATAAGAACCTCTACAACGATGAAGAGCGGAGCAGTCTTCTTTCTCCAGTGGCCGCACTTCCTTAGGGATCTTGTCCGGAGACTATAACTGGAGTGAGCTGTTCAATTCCAAAGGGCCATTTGATCTCCATTTATTACAACAAATCAGCTTGTCCGCCACTGCAAGGAACGCTGGGAATTCACAATCCTGTTTTTACCATTCAATCTTCTTGTTCCTGTTTTTTTTCGGTGGAGAGGGCAGAATGAAAGGCAACCATGGTATGTTCTATTCTACTCCCCCTTCGTTCTTATCTCTTCTCCTGCAATCCAAGAAACAAAACGATTTGTCTTTTCATTTCGAACCTCTACAGCGATGAAGAGAGGAGGAGTGGGCAAGGCTTAACCCCTTGCCCTACAGAAACAACTCTTCCCGTCTTCCGGCACTGCTGCGCCCCCTCACAGCTTAAAAGTGTTTTCTCCCGCCACCACCGTCGCATTGATCTCCATCTCGTCCATCGGAGGTCTGTAATGATCACAATGAATTCAATCCAAGCATCTACTCCTGGGTTCACGTCGCCTTCGCCGGTTTCTCGCCGCTTCCACCGGTTTCACCCCGTCTTCACCGGATTCACGCCGTCTTCGCCGCACCTTCAACGCAATAGCCACTCAAATTTGTTTGGATCAACGTTGCAGTCATCAAATTCATCGCCGCTTGACCTATGCAAGGTAGTTCATCCTCTCCTCTTTGCCTCCACCCTTTAGCTGCAGATGTCGCTAATTCACACTAATCAAGCTGACCCGCCTCATTGAGCAAACATGGTACTGAAAATGGTCTGCTCGCAGAAGACGCTATTCAATGGTTAGATGTTCGAGCTCAACTGTTTGGACGAGCTTCAGATTTCATTCTGCCTTGACTATCTTAAAACGTTTTTGTTTGCTGTTTATCTTTTCAGAGCTGATTTATCCACGAAAGATTATTTTATTTGGTTCATACTTCATAGCATTGTATTTTATAGATTTTCATTCAACAACGATAGCATAATCTTACCACGTGATGGCTTAGATTGCCATCTTTCTTTTCATTTCCTGTTGATTCTTGTCAGGAGCCTTCACCATTTTTGCCCAGTTCATCAATTTTTTGCCTTGACCATTGCTTATGATGGTAGCAGAATCATAGAACTTGGGTTTTTCTCATATTAATTTAATCTGTTACTTTGTAATCCTCAGCATAAATCCCTGTCCTGGACATGTTTTTTTTCTTTGTTTGCAGAATTGTTTAATTATGTAAACTTTGCTTATGATTTAATTTGACCTCTTTTTAGTTTATTTAATTTATTGTTGGTTGTAGACTCCAGATTATGATACTTATATTGGTTTAATCCTATATTTTTTTCCATATAAAAGAATATTGAATCTCTTTAGTGGGGTTTCTTGCAGGCTGTTGAAGAAGTCAGCACACTTTTATCTGGAGGTGATAGTAGTGGTGAGTTGATTTGTATGATTTTTATCTTTTTGATGTTCAACTTCACATAAGCTATATGATAACAGCACCTCAACTTATAGTCTAATTATGTTATCATAAGCTATATGATAACATCAGCGCAATTTTAGTTTCTGATTGTGCGTTTTTAATTTGTAGTATCGACAGAGAGGCCGTGGAAAATTTATGATGCTAGACTAGTTCTTGAAGATGGATCTGTATGGATGGCCAAATAATTTGGTGCTTCTGGAACACAAGTCGGTGAAGTGGTGTTTAATACTTCTTTGACAGGGTATTTGAACTTTTGTTGTTGTTTTCTCAGTTTACTTATTTTCAAAAAAATATTTTTGGGATATGCACCCAAATCAGAACATTCGGCGAGCATTTTTTTGTCTGATACATATTGTTCTTTGACATAACGAAACATTTCTTCAGGTCACTCTCTTAGGTTACTAGATGATTTATATAAGAAAAAGTAGACATGTGCAAACTTGTTTACAGTTGTAGAAATTTCAATTTCTGAGCAGCAGTGCTAATAAATAATCTTGAGACTATCATACATAGTATTGACCATCTGCGACAAAGGAGGAGGAGCAAGGGAATGCCTGGCTTGGGATTAGGATCATTGTATATATATATCTTTATTATATAAAACAATATATCTGTGCATGGATGATTTAATTGGGCATTGGCTATTTAATTAAGAAGCATAGACAGTAAGGTATTTGCATCCGTTTCCAGCTTTCGCTTGCTCTGCTTCTGTGAGGATTCAATTCCATGATTTATGCATTATTCTCCAATGCTTTGGCTTGCTTACTCTGCTTAAGGTTTTGGGTTCACGTGTCTTACACTAAAACGTAATTAAAACCCGATATGATCATTAACCTCTGTGTTCTCATTATACAAATTTATAAATCAAAGGCGCCTACTCTCATTTTCTGCTTTCAGGAATCAACAATTTGATTAATTCATGTTGTGAGTGAACCCTCTCTCAAAGATAAATTATGAGTGAATCCACTGTTGTGATCGGCAGAGAGTAAATAGCTATACATCACTTGGATAATCTTGGAGGCTGCATATAGTTTTGATTTCAAGCTGTATATAACCGACTGCAGTCGATGATTCACTTGGAGGTTGTGATTCACTCTTATATAAATTAAGAGATTCACTGCAACCCTTCCATCATTCTTCACGGCCTCCTAATAAAAATGAAACACTCCCCATGTATTAAATCTCTACCTCTGCCAATAAGGGTCCTGACGAGAGAGCTTGAGTTTGGATTATAGTTTGGAGGATTTATAAGTGAAACTGTTTCCTTATGAATCCATTGTTTATAATCAGTGGAATCAAATAGTTAAACAAGCTTAATGTAAGAATGATAATCTCAACACTTATATATATATATATATATATATATATATGATAATTATCAAAACTTCCCCTAAGAAGTAATATAATTATAGGTTGCACCTCTCTTATTTTTGAAATTACAAAAGCATTCCTGGAGTTTAAATTTCATATATCCATGAACAAAAATAGGAGCATCGAACGGAGGAGAATATGGAATATGGCCACTCTCCGCAACAGCTGCACAGAAAGGTGGTGTTTGCTTTTGTGGGTCGAGCATCTTTGATTTGAATTCTGGCGAGTTT
Organism: Platanthera guangdongensis; assembly: GCA_039583875.1. Lineage (NCBI taxonomy): Eukaryota > Viridiplantae > Streptophyta > Magnoliopsida > Asparagales > Orchidaceae > Platanthera > Platanthera guangdongensis. The sequence goes on along the minus strand of CM077152.1, from coordinate 25,543,732 downwards.
GAATGTTGGAGAAGGCGTTGAAGATCTTGAATGATCTAAAATATGCTTCAGGGGAGGCAAGCATGATCCTAGGAAAAGGGATGGCGCAGAGCAATTCTGTAATTCCATGAGGTTGTTCATCAGGAAGGTGTCAAAGTTGTTTGCTTCATTTGGTCTATTCTTACGTTTATTATACTGCCCTCATAATCCAATCAGCCATTAGGGCATTGACAAAATCTACACTACTATTGTGTAAAGCTATAAGGGGTCGTTCCAGTTCCAGTTTCACGAGAAGCGTGCCTTTGCAGGAGAACGTTCTTTCTACTAAGCTGGTGAGAACTGTTGAGAAGCGTGAAGAAGCTTTCACAAAGAACTTATGCAAGGCCCAAGTCTCTTCAAGAGAGAAACCGGTTGCCCGACTGATGATTTTGATATTGACGAGGTCTTGGAGGAGATTGAAAAATCAAGAATTAAACCAAAGATGCCTATAAGGAGTCGTCCGAGTTACTCAAGGAGCATGCTTATTGTGCTGGCAATATTTTGGAAAAGGTTCTTTCTACTAAGCTGGTGAGAACTCTTGAGGAGCATGAAGAAGCTTTTATGTGGAACTTCTGCAAGGCCTGTGCAAAGGCACGCTTCCTTCAATGTGAATGCAACCGGTTATTGCCACCCGTCACATTGAAGGAACCTTTTCCTTGAGTAACTTCATTTTTCACTGTGAATGAATCATCAAAGTTTCCTTCAATGTGAATGTAACTTTCTTCTTCACTGTTAATTCACCAAAGCTTATTTTTTGCTGTGAAGACAGCCTCTATTTTTGGTACTTCTCCGACACGCTGTTGTCTGTTTCATGTATGTGTCTAATAAACCATATTTCTCCAAACGACATGCGCTGTTAAATTCTATGAACCGTAATTCTCAGACCGATTTATAGTTAATGCGTGTGATTCTTAAAATTACCTAAATTGCTACAAATTATCTCAATATTTAGATTGTTGTTTGTGCACACAAATCTCCGCCATTGTTTGTGATTTATGAAATCACATTATTCCTTTGCAGAAACAGAGAAATCTTATATGAGTTATTCTTTGCACTTTAAATTTGTATTATCTAATTAGACAATGTTGACACCCACGAATAATATCGCCGCTCACGATCAATGTTGCGCCCACGACCAATGTCATTGGTTTGCGATCAAAGCCCATTTGGATATGGGCGCAGCCCGTAAAGCCGCATCGAGAACGGGCACTACCGACGAATGTCGCCGCCCCCGAACAATGTCGCCGCCCCTGCACAATGTCGTTTCCCTGAACATTGTCGCCGCCTGCGAACATTGTCGCGGCCCCTGAACAATGTCGCCATCCACGAACAATGTCGCCGTCCACGAAAAATGTCGTCACCCACGACCAATATTGTCTCCCACGACAAATGTCGCACTCACGACCAATATCGCCGTCCACGACACATGTTGCTTCCCACGACTAATGTCGTTGCCAAGCGGGCGAAGCCCGCAGCGAAGCATCGAGAACGGGCGAAGCCCGTTCGAAGATGCTAGTGTATATATAATTATATATTATATATATATATATATATATATATATTATATATATATATATATATATATATATATACTAGCTCTTCGAACGGGCTTCGCCCGTTCTCGATGCGTCGCCGCGGGCTTCGCCCGCAATCAAGCGGGCTTCGCCGCTTGACCCCTCGGCGGGCTTCGCCCGCCCCCCGATTTTTTTGAAGCTCGTCCCCTCCAGCGGGCACCGGCGGGCTTCGCCCGTTTCTCGATGTGTCGCTGCGGGCTTCGCCCGCAATCAAGCGGGCTTCGCCCGCAATCAAGCGGGCTTCGCCCGCAATCAAGCGGGCTTCGCCCGCTTGACCCCCGGCGGGCTTCGCACGCCCCCCGACGGGCTTCGCCCGCCTCCGAAAAATGTAAATATTTATATAATTTAATAAATAATTATTTTTTTTAAATCAATTGTAATTTAATAAATCATTATATAATATGTTTTTATTTTTTTTATTTTTTTTAAAAAAAACCAAAAAAATCAAAAAACAAAATCACGATGCCCCCCCCCCCCCGTTCCGCCTGCCTCCAGCCGAATCCCTCTGCCGCCGGCGGCCTGCCCGGCGCCCACCGCGGGTTCGCCGGCCTCCGGCGAACCCGCCGGGGGTTGTCCGGCGGCGAGCGGGCAGGGGCACCGCCGGCGGTGGCCCTGCCCGTGAGCTCCAGTTCTGGAGCTCACGGGCAGGGCCACCGTCGGCGGGGCCCTGCCCGCTCCCCGCCGCAGGACAACCCCCGGCGGGTTCGCCGGAGGCCGCGAACCCGCCGGTGGGCGCCGGGCAGGCCGCCGGCGACAGAAGAGTTTTTTTTGCGGAAAGGGGGTATCGGCCATTTTCGCAGATGAACAGTGCCTGGAGCGGTTTTTATTTTAATTGCAGGCCATGGTTTAGAAATCCAATGGCTAGAAGCAACTTTTTGGAGATCGGACGGTCCAGATCTATTTAATGGTGTGAATGGAGATATGTATATTGTATTATATAATAAAGATATATATAGTTTACATTAGTTATTTTCCTAGTCCGTGGCCTGGTTGCACCTTCCTATAGGAAGGTTAGGGGTTAAGTTTAGCATCAGACGAGTCTGTTATAGATTCATTCTATGACTCTGATTGGCATGGTGGCGGTGGTCGTGAATGCGGTGGTTATGAATTGTCGTTCATGAACGCCCGAACTCATCTAAGGAACTTCATTCACTTTTATATTCAAAACTAGTTGTATTTTCTTGGTGATGGTTATGACAATTTTCTTGTCAAATATGCATTCTATAATGATGGTGTTTTTGTCCAAACACACCGGAGCCAAAACGTTGCGCCAAACAGAGCCTATGTTAGAGGGTAGTTACATCCTGAAAATTATGATCAAACATTATTTAAGCATAGGTGATCTATACAAGCATTAAAATTAGCACTAATCAGAGCACGGCGTCTAAAATTAACTAGTATTGAATATTTCATTTTAAGAGATGCTTGTCTTTTGTATTCATTATTTTGGATGACACGACCTAATTTATGTGGTGTTTGCAAGTTGATCAGAATGTGGAAAGTCATGCTTGAATGCCATCAGAGCCAGATCATGACAATCTCATCAGCATATCAGGCTAAGAACTTCATGCCACCATCCGGAAGTACATATTTCTCCAAGCAAGCAGTCATGAATCTCCGAGACGAGGTGTTGGGAGAAAACCCAAATCTCCATCATTGCTTGCACACAAAGAACATGTTGGTCTGAAAGTGCTGATATGTGATATACAAGCTTATCAACTCAACTCCGCTCTCCAATGCTTCTAGGAGATTGAATTTCTGCAACTTGTTGGCATTTAATTGGAAGTGAATGAGTTTTTCATTTTATCTAGATTTTGGCTAGTTGCATTGACATCTACTGACTGAGTTACAATCAAAAACGCATTTTGATTCTTATTCAGGTTGTGTTTTAATGGATTTTTTTGTTAATTGGGTTGTAATGGATTTGCTTGCTAGAATATGCAGACATGTCTTGTGGTTGTTGATTATGTTTTAATGGGTTTTTTATCAGTTGTGTTGTGATGGTCTGTTTGGAATTATGAACTCTGCTTCTTCTTTTTCCTGCTCCCATGACTGGTTGTACATTTAAAACTGATTTTGATATATGTGTGGTAAATTGAAAATATATATTCCATTTTATTGTCAATATTTTTTAAAACTATTCTGAATTTATAATTTTTTGGACTGTGAATAAAGACATTGGACTGCGACTAAATTCAATGGACTGCGAATATTATTGGACTGCGATTAGCAATTATAGGACTGCTTGAATTGTAATATTTTGTGACGTTTATTTCAAAAACCATTATTGTAGAGTTTTAACTACAATGATATTTTGTTAAAAAACATCGTGATATAGTTAATATTTTTCTCGATGTTTCTTTGAAAGTGTCACGATAGATCAATTATTTATAATGATGTTTTTTTAAAAAGTGTTACAATAGAGCAACTATCAATTATGACATTTTTTTGAAAGCGTCGCATAGAGCTACGGCGACGTCCGCAATCACGACGATTTGGTGAAGTTTTTATAAATGTCACGAAAATTATCACAACGCTTAAAAATCGTCGCTAAAGACATTAAAAAATGTCATTGTATAACAATTTTGTTGTAGTGGTTCAAAAATGTTGTTTGATTTTATTATTTTTAATAGTTAGCAAAATACATGTTATTTGACTTTGGTGATTTGTTTTTGTATTGTGTTAATGATCATGAAGAGGTGTTCGTTGCAGAAAATCACATAGATGGAATGGAGAAAGTGTAAACAAAATTCTTAATAGAAGGGGTAAGATATCAGAAGAGTTTGTAGAAGGTACCGCACCAAAAATATTCAATAAAAACTTACAAACATTAAAGAGATGTCAATTGACTCTCAAGATTTGTACATTAGTTTATATATATACATTCATGTTGGGTCTTTTTCATATTTGGATGCCGCCGAACAAAACCCACATGACCACATCTCTCCCTCCCTTCCTTTTTTTTCTTTCCCCCTTCTCTTTCTCCCCCCCCCCCCCTTTTCTTCTCCCCCACTTTTTCTTCTTCCCTCCCCCCCCCTTTTCCCCCTCATACTGGTGGAACCCGGCGCCCCCCCCCCTCCCCACGTGCCCCGCACGACAGTATCCGGCTCATGACGGGCTCCGCCCAGCCCCCGGCAGTTGTTAATTTTTTGAAACGATACATATTTAAAATTATATATATATATATATATATAGATTTATATATTGTATAAATTATACATATTTAAATTTATATCATTAATTATATAGCTTTTAGATTATTAAATTTTATTAATTTTTTTAATTACAAAAATATAAGAACAAAATAACAGATCTGTCGGCCGGATAGGCCGCCGGCAGCCTGCTCGTAGCCCACCAGCGGGGTCGTCGAATTTTGGCAAATCCGTCGAAGTAGTCCGGTGGATCTCCGTCATGGCCACCGGCGGCGGTGCCCCTGACCTTGAGGTCCAGACTCGACCTCACGGGCAGGGCCACCGCCTGCCAGAGCGACGTTGGAACGCCACCGGACTACCCCGACGAGTGCCGGCGACTCCGTCGGTGGGATCCGTGCAAGCCGGCGGTGTCCCCCTGGTGGCGGCGAATGTGAACAGGGAGGCTTCAGGTGAGGTTTTCTAGGGGTCGGGTTTTCTTCCACTGTTAGGAAGAATTTTTTCCAGAACTCGATAATTGCAATCCAAACCGGAAGGTTTTGGTTGAATCCCTGTGACAAATGTGCATGAAATATTTGTTTATATAATATAGATATATTAAGTTTTGAGATATGAATGAACAATTAAATATTTTTTTTTGATTTGCACTTAAATTTTATTGATTTGGAGATAATCATAATTCCATAATTTATTAGCACTTATCGTCACTCTAAAATAAGAGCGGTGTTATGGACACACCCTTTTTGACTATGGACACACCATTCAAGAAAAAACACCAAAATATCCTATTTTCATCACAAAAAAGCCTCCGCTATGTACAACCCACCCTGAGTTAGGGTTTCGTTGTTTCCCTTCCGCGCCCGCTATCTTCCCCATCCCTGATCGCCAACAGTGGTCTCCCCGAAACCCTCCTCCGCAGTCTTCTTACCCCTTTTTGATCACAAACCGTAGCTGTAACGCTCACGATTTTCAGGTAATTATTTAATTCAGCAACGACGTATTTATGACGTCAGAACGTTACTTTTAACGTCAAATTGATGGCGCGACGCCGTTAGGGAGTTTTCGAGTCTGTTAGGTCCGACTGACCTTATTTTGAGGTTTTTGTCGAAAACTAAAAAAAAATTTGCGTTGCAAAATTAAGTTAATTAATTTCGGACTTGCTCGTCAAGTTTCACCGCGATCCGAGCATTTTTGGAGTCTCGGCGCACGTTTGTAATTTTGTATTATTTAAGTTTGTCGTAAATTTTAGAAATTAATATCTCGAGAACGGTAAGTCGGATTTTAGTTTTGTCTTCGCCGTTAGATTCGTAGCACCGACATCCGCCTACGGTGAGAATTTCATTCGAATCGGGGTGCGTTTAGCCCCCGTATCGTCATTTTATCCGGAAGTACAAGAAAAAACTGATTTCTCGAGAAATAACATTGATTTCTCGGAAACAATGCCGTTTCTCGAGAAACATGCCGTTTCTCGAGAACAATGCGTTTCTCGAGAACAATGCCGTTTCTCGAGAAACAATGCCGTTTCTCGAGAAACAATGCCGTTTCTCGAGAAACAATGCCGTTTCTCGAGAAACAATGCGTTTCTCGAGAAACAATGCCGTTTCTCGAGAAACAATGCCGTTTCTCGAAACAATGCCGTTTCTCGAGAAACAATGCCGTTTCTCGAGAAAACATGCGTTTATCGAGAAACATGCCGTTTCTCGAGAAACAATGCCGTTTTCTCGAAAACAATGCCGTTTCTCGAGAAACAATGCCGTTTCTCGAGAAACAATGCCGTTTCTCGAGAAACAATGCCGTTCTCGAGAAACAATGCCGTTTCTCGAGAAACAATGCCGTTTCTCGAGAAATTTGTTCCTGCACTTTTTGCGAACGTTCGGGCGCCGTTTTGAGCGTCAAAACTGCGTCAAAAATGGTTAACATGAAATCTATTCGTCTCAACGAGATCTACAACTTTCATGTTGATCACTTTTCGATTCGAGGCCGTCTTAAACCTCTATTTTTGTTTCCCGCACGCATGCGCATAATGTTGTTATTATTATTACTATGATTATTATTATTAATACTATTATTCCTATTATAATTATTAAGTATATGAGCATCTTCGCACGGGCTACGCCCGTGCTCGATGCTCTCGGGCGGCCTTCGACCGCATCAGGCGGGCTTCGCCCGTGCTTGATGCTCCGGGCGGCCTTCGGCCGCATAGAAGCGGGCCCCGCTTCAACGCAATTCACCCGTGCGGCGCTGCAACTGTCGCTCGCGTCCTCGCATTTCACCGGGTCGGTGCCGCAACCGGCAATCGCAGCGGTTATATCAATATAATGTTTTCTCAAATGAGTGTGTGTGGAACTTGTTCTGTTTTTTTGATTGCCGTCATAATCGCTGTTTTGAAAACCATATATTCTATGACTGTAGCACAGCGGTAGAGGTCGCGAACACATTGGTTATGAACAGAGGTCTGTGAATGCACAACCTCACCAAGGAACTCCATTCCCGGTTATGTTAAAATTTAGTAAATGTATATTCTATAGTGTGACAAATACAACCAAAAATAATAAGAACCATATACCCAAATCTTATAACATTAGTTTGCGAATTTGGTAATGCTCAAATTGGTGAGTTAGAAATCATTGTGACAGAAGCACAAAGTCCTTATGTGCACAACAAATGTGATGCTCAAATTGATGAGTTACAATTCATTGTTACAATTCATTGGATGCATGATTTTCTGAATTCTGTCATGCAGATGCAATCATTTGAGAAATCAATGAAAAACATTGCATAAATCGAAGTACGAATTAAACACACAATCATATTACACGAATGGAATTACCTGTGTATGATGTTGAACCGATTTTGAGTATGATATTGATCTGATCTTGCTAACTATGTTGAACTGAAGTTCAATTGGAGGCTGATGAACCTCACCAAAAGTTAAGTGGGAGCTATCAGAAGCTGGAGGTGAGAAGTTTTTTTTATTTTTGTTTCTAAACATGAAGAATTTCCTCTTGCCGGTAATTAGGTTTGAGATTTCCTTGAATGTAGCAGTAGGCCATACACGAATTCTGTGGGCATATGCATATGTGAAAATGAGTAAGAGTTGAAATAAAGAGCATATCAGATATCTCAGCACCGGGCATCAAATGAACACCATATGAAGTATACAAAAAAAAACAGTCAGCCTAAATATCCATTTCGGTTTGGTCTTTGTAGAATATTTTAAATTGTTCTATTCTTACAATTAGTATTGTTGGTTTGCATTGCATCCAGGAAATGACATTTGTTCATTACGGCCCAATCCCACAGTAATGACAAGTAGATACATTGCCTCCATTTCCCTGAAGCAAAAGTAACACTACACGTACAAAGATACGTGAATAATATATAATATATCAGTTTAGCATCAAATAATATTGAGTACCTAATACTAATTGATAAACATGAGAAGAGAGACACAAATTATGAAATCTGCAAACTGACTACTTAGTAGTTATTGAGAAACATGAGAAGAGAGCCACAGATTACCAAATGTGCAAATAGTTATTGAGAAACATGAGAAGAGAGCCACATATGTAGTTATTGAGAAACATGAGAAGAGAGCCACAGATTACCAAATGTGCAAATAGTTTCCGCAAGGTACTCTGAATTAAAGCTACTAACTTTGTTCAAACCATGTGTAATGTTGTGGCCATCAAGCACATAAGAAAGATACCCCAGAACATATAGTTCCCGACTAAGGGCACATGCCAGTATGCTTTTACCTTATGCATAAGTCAAAGCATAATAAGTAGCAGTTAATATGCAAAATAATTAGCACGTCCACCCATGGATTCCTCTAATATAACCTAATGAGAAATTAAGGCATTCCAAGCAATACGACCCATGGATTCACTTCTACAAAAACAAAAAACATAGAAAAAAATTGAAACAGTGAAAGTGTGATATGAGTTGGTGTATAATTGCGTTCTGTTCCTAGCTTTTAACAAGAAGTAGTGAGAGTAGAACTACAATTTGCGTAATAATTTTATGTAACGCAAGTTCTCACTGAAAAAAAAATTAAAACACTGAAATTGTGAAATGAGTTGGTGTGTAATTGCATTGTTTTCGTAGCTTTTAACAGGAAGTAGTGAGAGTACAACTGCGATTTGCGTAATAATTTTATGTAACTCAAATTCTCACATATTTCCTCTCAAAATCACAAAACTAAAACGATCCTGCAGCTGATCTGATCTCTCGGCGTGAGGGGTTTAGCGTTCGCAATCGGAGTAGTACAATTGTGTGCTTACTTCAGTTTTGAGCTACCTAAAGAGATGGCAAGTTGGTGTATAATTGCATTGTTTTCCTAGCTGTTAACAGGAGATGGGAGAGTGCAACTGCAATTTGCCTAATAATTTTATGTAACTCAAATTCTCACATATTTCCTATCAAAAACTAAAAAATAAAACGATCCTGCAACTGATCTGATCTCTCGCGTCAGGGGTTTAGGGTTGCCAATCAGAGTAGTACAATTGTGTGCCTACTCCAGTTTTGAGATACCTAGAGAGATTGCAATGATGGTTTGTTCTTCTTTCTTAGTTTTAGTAGATGTGTTTCATACAGAAACATGATCGGGTTATTAGTTTTAGTAGGTAGTTCATCCAGAAACATGATTGGGGACCTAAAAAAATGAAAAATAAAAGCAGAGAAGCAGCACGAAGCACACTTGAGCAACTGTCTCAAGCAGGACAACACGGCTCCGGCGACCGGCCATGCGTGCTGCTGAAAAGAAATTTTAAGAGAAGGTCGAAAAAAATGATTAAAGCTTCTTTCTTCTTCTTCTTTCAGCAAACAGGGAAAATCATAGATCAAATTAAACAAAACTTGGTGAGAAGACCTTCGTGTCTTCAGAAGAAATGTAAATACCAACAGATGTGAGGGGAGGCAGTGAGAGAAGGCAGAAGAAGGGAAGTGCACTCAGGCGAGTATCAAAGCAAGAATCCAGAATGCAAATCAGAATATATATCTGATTCAGTGAAGGGCTTACTGTGCGTCCAACAGAGGTGACGATGGCAATCGCGGTGCAGAGGCTGGAAGAAGAAGCGAGGGTTTCTGGCAAGGTGTGGGATTGGCCGATGATGTGCAGCTGGAGAAATCGAGCGAGAGGTCGACCGGGTTCAGGGGAACTTATTCCATGGCAATAGCGGCGTGACCGACGACATAGCGGCCGGCGTTAGCGGCACGCGGCAGGAGGACGGGCCACGCGGCGGAGTCCGCGGGTAGCGGCCAGGTAACGGCAGCACGCGGCGAAGAGGGTCATGAAACAACGGCGCGTCGCAGCTTCAATGAGTTATGTTTAATTTTTGAGATATAAACGTGAAACATTCTCCACTTTTAAGAAGTAAAAAACCCCTTGTTGAAATCCAGACATGAAGAAATGTCAGGAAGGTTATAACAAATAATGGATTATAATTTTGTGATGGTAACTTACTAACTTCAATGAGTTATGTGCAAATCATGGGATTGCAAGACTTAAAACCATTGTAGGTAAACAGTTGAAAACAAAGAAGTATATAATTATTAGGGCAAACATGACTATTTATAGCCTACAACACTAGTTTTATTATTACAACACTCCTCCTCAAGATTGGCGAAAGATATTCATTAAGCATATCTTGTTACAACCCCTGATCATATCCTCTGAACTGAGTCCCTTGGTTAAGCAGTCTGCAAGCTGCCCCTTGGTCGGCACGTGATTCAACTTCAGTAGTTCAATATCAAGCTTCTCCATGATAAAAAATCTGTCAATCTCTATATGCTTGGTGTGATCATGTTAAAGTAGATTGTTTGCAATACTGATGACTGACTGACTGTCACACCACAGCTTCATCTTATCTCCTCGGTCCAGCTTCAACTCCCCAAGCATTCTTTTCAACTACTGGAGCTCTACAACCCCTACCGTCATGGCTCTGTACACCGCCTCTGCTGTCGATCTAGCCACTACCGACTGCTTCTTGCTCCTCCATGAGACCAGGTTGCCTCGCACGAATATGCAATAACATGAAGTTGACCTCCTATCATCCGCATAGCTTGCCCAGTCAGAATCTCAATAGTCTTCAATCCTCGTGCTCATTCCTTCTGAAGGCCATCCCCTTTCCAGGGGCACTCTTCAAGTATGATACGTGTAAGAGAAATTACTTCACTAGATGAAATCACCCGATACAACCACGAGGTATACTCGTGCCCCTCTTCTGGAGGCTGGTTCCTCCAAGAATCCTCTCTCCAAAAGGAGACCCAAAACCCTAAAATGAAAGAATGATCAGAACTCTCTCATACCAACTCCTTATATAGGAAGGGGGACTCACAACAATAAACATAAAATAAAGACACGATAAATAAAGTTACACGCACGTGCGTAACAATACACCCCGCTAGAAAAACGATCTTTCCCTCAAGTTCGGAGCGTCGTTCTCCAACTAGTAGTGATATGCCCGCGGGTGGCCAGGCATAGAGGTGCCCAGAGCGTCGTCCGGAGGTACATCGATTATTGTCAGCCCGTCCAAGTCAGCAACGGTGAGCTCGTGCACGTCCTCCCCGATGAGACACCGGAGCTCCTTCATATGACAATCATGAGTAGGCGAGTAGGGCTGTCGACAACGAAAGAACATGCCCTTGCTCCGTAAAGCATGGTACTCTTGGGCGGATAAATAGTTAGTAGGGACAAGACGGATGTTGTGTGAGCCCATATTGGGTGGACGAGGTAGAGAAGGTGGCGGTGGCGGTTGTTGCGTCGTTGGAGGAAAGTATGGCTGGTAGGGAGGTTTGGAGGGAGGCGGTAAGGAAGGAGGGTCCTCGGACAACGCGGGGAATTCGGCCTCCACCAGTGGGGAGAGGTCCATGACTTGGCTTACAGTGACTGGCTGAACGGTGCGGAGGCAGGCTCGGATGTGGGGTTGCAGGCCATGCATGTAGTTTGCCAAGTAGTGATCGGGGTGAGGTCCTGGGACATGGGTGACCAGCTCAATAAACGTATCAACGTACGAGCCAATGAAGCCGGTTTGGCGGACTCCGCAAAGGCGCTTGATCATGGAGCCAGAGTAGCGGTGGTCGTACCGCTGAATGAGGGTCTCCGTGAGGGCCTTCTAGGTGAGGCCAGGGGAGGAGTGCCGGAGCCAGCGGACCCTTTCATGCCGACGTTTGATGTGGAGATCTGTTGTGCCAGAGGAGTCTAATGAAAGATCAAAAAACTATTCGGCACGGGCAATCCACCTAAGGGGGTCAACCCCGTTGAATGTGGGATGTCGAGACGTGCGAGTTGTGGAGGGAAGCCCGACAAGGAGGGATCTGCGGGGGCCACTGTGCTGGGGGATCCCAAGGCGGAAGCAGTAGTAGGGGGACCGGAGTGCTGGCCAGACTGCAAGTTGTGGAGCATGACCATAATCGTCGTGAGCTGCTCGGCCTGAGCCTCGAAACGAGAGTTGAGGGCGGAGAGGGTGTGTTCGAGGGCTTCCACGCTGAATTCCATCCATCTCCTTGGCATAAGAGGACGAGCGCACCAAGCTGAAGGTTGGTAGGAGGGTGCTGGCGCCGGGAAAGGAGCGCTAGCGGCGAACGATCGCTGCGAAAGAACTGGCAGCGGCAGAATGACTTTGGACTGGCGGAGGAGGGCAGATCTGGGTCGGCTGGAGCAGTGATGGGGTGCCGAACGCTGGATACCTGGAGGTGCGAGCGACGGACTGGAGGTGCGCGGGGCAGAGGACGCGAAGATGAGATAGAAGTGGCGAGGCAGGCGGTCGTCGAAGTCGGAATGCTGCGCCGAAAGGCTGCGACGCAGGCGCACTGGCGCATATGCGACAACTGGTCCGATGCAACGGACGAACGGAAGAGACTGTGGAACCCGGCGACACGCGCTGTGCAGGCAGAATGGGCAGGTCGGACCAATGATACGTGTAAGAGAAATAACTTCACTAGATGAAATCATCCGATACAACCACGAGGTATACTCATGCTCCACTTTTGGAGACTGATTTCTCCAAGAAGCCTATCTCCGAAAGGAGACCCAAAACCCTAAGATGAAAGAAAGATCAGAACTCTCCCATACCACCTCCTTATTTAGGGAGGGGGCTCACAACAATAAACATAAAATAAAGACGCAATAAATAAAGTTACACGCACGTGCGTAACAAAGTATCGCAAAATCTGGTACACTGCATCCATATGGCCCTTCCTCGGGTTATGCATTTAGCGGCTCACCACGCTTACAGAGAATGAGATGTTCATGTGAGTGTGGCTCAAATAGATCAACTTCCAACTAGCCTTTGATACATTTCCCGATCTACTGGTTCCCTGATCTACGTGCGTAACAAAGTATCGCAAAATCTGGTACACTGCATCCATATGGCCCTTCCTTGGGTTATGAATGTAGCGGCTCACCACGCTTACAGAGAATGAGATGTTCGTGCGAGTGTGGCTCAAATAGATCAAATTCCTAACTAGCCTTTGATACATTTCCCGATCTACTGGTTCCCTGGTCTCTGCTCTCAATTTACACCTTTGATCGATTGTCGTCGCAGCAGATTTGCACTCCAACATCACAGTTTCAGTGAGGAGATCTAACATGTATTTCCTTTGGGAAAAGACTTTCCCCTCTGCCTCATACGAAATCTCGATCCCAAGGAAATACCTAAGAAGGCTCAGACCCTTCACCTCAAACTCCTTGCCTAGGGCCCACTTGAGGCGGTCAATCTCCTACCCATCATCCCCTGTAATGATCATGTCATCTACATACACTGCAAGCATTGTGGTGTGACCTTCATTCTGCCTGAAAAACATAGCGTGATCTGCATTGATCTGGTGATACCCCATCTCAATCATTGCTCTCCTGAATCTGTCGAACCACACGTGGGGTGACTGCTTCAGCCCATAGAGGGATTTCTTCAGCCTGCAGACTGTGCCTTCTGTCTTGGCCGTATCTCCATGTACACCTCCTCTGCTATATCTCCATGAAGGAATGCTTTCTTCACATCTACTTGGTGCAACATCCATCCACCTTTTATTGCCAGGCTGATGAGAGCCCTAACAGTGCTCATATTTGAACCGGGTGCAAACGTTTCATCGTAGTCGATGTCATAGGTCTGGTTGTACCCCTTGGCAACCAATCGAGCTTTGTAGCGCTCAACCTGTCCATCTGGATTCTGCTTTACGGTGAACACTCACTTGCACCCAAAGACCTTGTCCTTTGACAGTCGTGCCAGCTCCCAGGTGTTGTTCTTCTCAAGTGCCCTCATCTCTTCCTTCATCACTGCCTTTCATTTTGGATTGTCTTTGCAACCTATCAATTGTTTGACATAAATACACTAACCAAATAAGCAATGAATGCTCAGTTTGTAGAGGAGATATGATCATAAGAGAAAGGACGCAAGGTCCCACCGTATCTGTCAGGAGGACTTCCTGCATTGCTGCGAGTGGTTTTCCGTAACATAAGAGAAGAGGTGGGGGAGGGGAAAGGATATCACCTGAGGTTTGTGGAGATGTAGGTGTTCCAGGAGAAGGGGACGACGTAGGCAAGGGATAGGAGCTAGAATGGGCATCGACACTGGATCTAGTACTGCTGGCAGCTTCCTCCTCCTACTGTATGTCAGCAGTTCCCTTGAGCCATAGGTCTCACATCTTGCCTTTGCTCCACAATATCCTCCTCCTGCTCATCATCACTCTCCTGCTCCTCCGCAGATCCTCCCTGTCATACTCCCAAATCTGTCAACAACCTTTCTCTTTCTAGCCTCATACTTTCGGTATCTGACGAGTCTAATGTAGGTAGGACTCTCTCTTGTCGGTAGTACTGTTCTAACTCTCTTAAGTGAACATTCATGCTCCAAAGCATCTTTACTCTACTGGGCTCCAACACATGTACCCTTCTGAGTACAAGAGTACCCCACAAACATACACTTGACTGCCTTTGCATCAAGCTTACCGACACCCGGCCTTTTGTCCTTCACGAAGCACATACACCTGAATACCTTCAAGGGATGTATCCCCCATTATGTCCCTGCAACTGCTGACATAGAGACTTCCACCCTAGAACCTGTGATGACATCCTGTTGATCAGTTGTGCTGCTGTTAACGCCGCATATCCCCACAAACTCTGAGGCATATCCTCTGCACTCATTTTCTGTCCTCTAAGTCTTGTTATCTCAACCACAGAGACCGGAGCCGCATCCAATTCTTCCTGATCCAGATACCACAGCCCGTCATGCCAAGTCCCAGTCCTAAGCATTCGTCTCATCCCTTTCTCCTGGAAAGTCACCTTAGGAATATCAAAAGAAACAACACATCTCAGTTGAATGATTTTGGAACTAATGAATAAAAGACTAACTGGGAAAGAAGAAGCATGCAAAATATTGAATAGTTTTACTGAACCTGAACAATTAACAATACCTTTACCGACCACTGGCTGGAATGTACCGTCCGCCGTTTGGATGCTATCTACAGTAGCTAGACGAGTGTAAGAGGAGAACTCGCCTGCATTTCCCGTCACAGAGCGTGATGCTCCTGAGTCAATGATCTAATCTGATGCCATGGAAGAAGATATAGATGCTAGAGCGAGAGATCCATCAGATGGGTGGGCATACATAACGACCCCCCCAGCTCCATCTCTACTCTCCTCGCCCGTATGTTTCCTCTGCACATTTAGTCATGCCCAAATTGGCTCGATAGCCTCCTCTACCAGCACGGGCACGACCTCGACCACGACCACGTCCCCGTCAACCACCCAAATCTCTCTCCCTGGGCGGCTTGGAGCATGCTTGCCTCAGATGACCGATCTCGCCGCAGTTGTAGCACTGTCGGGTTTCTTCCTTCTGTCCTGTAACACTAGGGGCAGCAACCGCTAGTGCTGACTTCACATTCTTGGACCCTCCTGTCCCTGCCTACAGTTTGAGATGTGTCTCCTCCTGAATCATAACAGAGATGGTCTTCGTGAGTGTAGGAATCGTCGTACCAGAAAGAAGTAGGGCTCTCCGCTGATCGAACTTGTCATCTAACCCCTTCAAGAACTTCATCGTTCTTTCCTCCACGATGATCTTGGAAGCCCTACATTGTGGGTCACTACAGTACATCCCGCCAGAGCCGTGATCGTAATCCACCCATAGTCGTTCCAACTCAGAGGCGCACTCCTGCACTGTTTTCTCCCCTGAACAGTGTCATCAATGTATCATTTCACCTGAAAGACCCACGGAGTGTTCCTACACTCATCATATGTGTTCTTCAGCTTATCCTAAACCTCCATGACTGTCTCGAGGCCATCTACCGTGGTGGCAATCGATGGGACAACAGAGCTAAGAAGCCACATAAACACGGTCATATGGGCCGACTCCCACTCATCTCTAGCCAAGTCCTCTGGTTTCTTCAGTGCCCCTGTCAAGAAACCCCCAACTTGTTTCACTGCAAGAATTTTCTTCACACGGCGTGACCAACTCAGGTAGGTCGTCGGTCCATCAAGTTTCAAGTCAATCAGTGGAAGTTCCAACTTCGCCGGCCGTTGCGATGACCCTAACACCCTCGACAATGTGGTCAACTCATCCGGGCCCAGCATTTTGAAGACGTTCGTCATCGTTCCCTCCTTCGGCGTCATGGATCAACTTCCTCACTGATCACTGTGTCCCATTCGGTATCAACAAATGCATTTACCCGCCCTAGATTCGATCACTACATCCTGAGAGATGCTAGGATGCATGTGTGATTGCTGAAGAGCCACAGAATACCCACTAGATGCGGCCATAAGGAAGCGACGATGACAGCCTCTGGAGACTGCGGGAGCGTCGTTCCCGCAACCCTAGAGGCGGGGGCCCTCCGTCGAGATTTGATCCGGCGGCGCGATCAGGCGGAACTCAGTGCAGTAGATCCCGCAGGCAGCAACACGATAGATCTGTCGGAGGGATCAGGCGGGACTCATCGCAGTCGATCCCGCATGCAGCAGCGCGGTCGATCCCGCAGCCCTAGAGGCGGGGCCCTCCATCGAATCCGCCGCAGACAGCAACGCGGGCAGCGGAGGCCGAATCCGACGGGATCCGGCGCAAGCAGGGGAGGCGGGGTTCGCAGGTTTTCAAATAGGCATCTTCAAATTTGAAATTTTGTTAATAATAATGGTTTGCTAGAAGCCAAATCTGATTTGCTAATAGCAGCACCCTTAATTAGTTTGTATCTAGCCCTGACATACAGAATGATAGCATTCCGCTATGGTAAAATCTGAAAAAATTATTTTCACCGCCTATCTATCATATTTTTTTGTAGTGTTGCAGCATGCTGAGGCTTACTGACCATCATCGTGCTTTTTTCAAATTACTCCTGATTTCGAGTTTATTATTCTTCACAGTCAACAAAGAAATTATGTTGCATTATGAAAACAAAGAAGTATATAATTATTAGTGCAAATATGGCTATTTATAGCCTACAACATAAACCATGACGGAATGGTGTTGTAGAAAGGACAAAGAGAACTTTACTTCAGAAAGCTCATTATATGCTCTCAAATGCTGGGTTATGGCATCAATGTGATTTCTGGATTGAGGCGGCATCTACTGCATGTTAGTCAATTGTTCTCCGCACTTGTCACTTGATTTTAAAACTCCAGAAGAAGTTTGGTTAGGTAATCCTGTCGATTACTCTAATTTGAGATTTTTTGGTTGTCCTACACGTCGCTACACATGCATATGCGTGTGAAGGTAGATTAGCTTCGAGAGTTGTTATGTGCATATTTATTGTTATGCTTCTGAGTCCAAGGGATATTAACTATGGTGTTCTGATTCCAAGTCTTGAAAATTAATTCTTAGTATGGATGTAACATCTAATGAGGACACATTATTATCATATGAAAAATAATCTTCTGCATCTTCTACTAGTACAAATAATCTGCAGGAATTAGCGTGAAGGTAAAGTTGGAATTAAAGACTTCAACTTCCAAACTTGATGTTGTATCCCTCCCGACGCATGAATTCAATTGATGATCGTGACGCTGAACCTGTTCATAATTCAAATACAACATCTACTGTCCATACACAACAGGTTCATTATTCAATTGCGTAAGATGGTCGAGAAGGAAGATTAAGAAGTCAACTAGATAAATTGAGAACGATAATTTTAACTGCTTTTGCATTGTCTATTGCACAAGAGGTAAATGACGTCTTTGAACCTACCAGCTATACTGAAGTTATTTTTGTGTCAATTCTTCAAAGTAGAGTGGCGATGAATGAAGAAATGGAAAGACTCACAAAAATAGTACTTCGGATTTGGCAAAGCTTCCTAAAGATGAGCAGACATTGAGGATGTAATTGAATTTACAAGAAGAAAAATGGCATACCTGGGTTTAAGACCCTAGATGCAAAGTACAATTAGTTGTCAAAGCTATTAACCAAAATGAAGGTATTTAATTTAATGAGATTTTCTCACTTGTTTTTCATACCTCCATTCATGTTTTACTTGATTTGGTTGCATTATTTGATTTGGAATTAGAGCAACGTGATGTTAAGATCATCTTTCTACATGAATAATTGGAAGAAGAAATTTTCATGGAGAAGCCCAAGAGATTTATTGTTCCTGGAAATGAACAACTTGTCTGTAAGTTAAAGAAATGTTTACATGGTCTTAAGGGAGATCCCATACAGTGGTATAAGGAGTTTATTTCATTTATGATTTAGCAAGGTTATTACAGAAGTCAATTTGATGACTGCATTTATTTTCAACAATTTTTCAGATGAAACTTTTATACATTTGTTTATTTATGTTGATGATATGTTGATTACATGAGGTAATAAGGTTTTACTCAGGAAGTTGAAAAATCCAACTCAAAATCAGTTTGAAATTAGAGAATTAGGTGCAGCTATGAAAATATTCTTAGTATGAAAATTCATAGGGACCCTCAAGCAGGTAAATTATGTATTTTAAGAGATACATATTGAGAAAGTACTTGGTAAGTTTAATATGATTGACTGCATACATGTTTCTACTCCACTTGTTGCACATTTCAAGTTATTTTCAAACTTTAGCCCACTGATAGAGGAAGATGTGGAGCATATGATTCACATATCTTATGTTAGTGAATTTGGTAGTCTTATGTATGTTATTGTGTGCACTAGACCTGACTTGCCATATGTTTTCGGCATGGTGAGTCGGTATATTCATAATCCTAGTATCATTGGAGTGTTGTAAAATGGATTTTTTATATCTAAAAGGGACTTTTGGTATGGGCTTAGGCTCCGTTTGGGGGGACTTATTTTTACCTGTCAAGCGGTTGCGACCGCATGAACCGGACTTTAATTAAGGTCCGGTTCATGCGGTCGCAACCGCTTGATCGGTGAGAATAAGTCCCCCCAAACTGAGCCTTAGTATATTTGGCAAAAGCAAAGCTACAACCAATAATGATGTAGGGTTTTTTATTCAGATTATGATGGTGATCTTAATAGATCTTTTTTTGGTTATATATCTACTTTGTCATCATGTCATCGGTTGGAAAGCTACACTTCAATTTATTGTTGCATTGTCAACGGCTGAAACTCAATATATTGCAGCAACAAAGGGTGTGAAAGAAGTTCTTTGGCTTCGAGGTTTAGTTAAAGAATTTGGTCAAAGATAATATACTTTTGCTGTATTTTGTGATAGCTAGCTAGAGTATTATTCATTCGATCAAAAAACAAGCGTTATCACGATAAGACCAAACATGTCGATGTAAAGCATTGTTTTATCTGAGATACTATTATTATTGGTGATATTATTGTGAAAAAGGTTTTCACGTCTACGAATCTAGCAAATATGATATTAAAGCATTGGTCGTGAACATGAGTGTTAAATTGTCATTCGTTAACGCTCACCTAAGGAACGTCTACTTTTATGTTCAAATGAATGATGCTTGTTAGGTGATTCTTAACGAATGACGGTTTAACCCATGCATGTACGACTGCCACCACGGTGCCGCTTCGGCGTAGTGAGTTCCAACATTGATTGGAACTGGTTGGTCTCGGCAGCATTTGACCGCCCTATTGGGTTTCTGGAGTTAATGACCAGTTTCATCGAATTCAGGCCAAAGTGGAGATTATTAGGTAGAAAATTATGGCTCAAAATTCAAACACTTAAATCCTCATCATTTCTTTAAAAACGAGATTCTTGGTGGTCAAAAATTGCAACCCCCTAAACATTTTAATGCATGGCCAGTGGATGAAGAAAAAGGTGTGCAGATTCTCACCAACCAAAATAATGCATAATTGGTGGATGAAGGAAAAAGCATGCATTTGTTTAGCTATAAAAAGCACCACTATGAATAATGTTGATTATCATCAAACCAAATCTCACCTCTCTTATTGCATGAGTGCTAGCTCATCTAATTCCACTTTGAGGGAGATTTGAGAGATGTTTTTTCTGTTCTCGTCATTATCAAGATGTTTTGCGGGTCACCTGGTTTTCCTCTAGTTAGGAGAATCAGACTGCTTTAGCTCTTAGTTAGATTGGGCACTCAAATAGCAAGAGAAAATCAAGTAGAAATGACGAGATTTTTTTTACCGTGGAAAATTTAGAAATGTTGAAAAATCACGTGATCGGATCTTGTTAATTTTCTCAACGTGGTCAGCAAGATAGCTCAAACGCCAAAATTGATATCTTCGGAACTACCCAGTTCTCACGTTGAACCAGCGGAAAAACCAAGGAACAAAGGTTAATCCACAAACAATGGAAGCACAAGCAGAGCTTTTTCATTCCTTTTATTTACAACACGAGGTATACATATCGAGACATGATTTCGCTAGTATAACAGCTGTAAACAGAAAGCACCAAAAAACAAGCCGGGCGACAGCACCGGAGACCCGCCGAGACCGCCGAGGTCGCCGAGTCCGCTGAGATCGCCCAAGCTAAGCTGCAATCCGCCGAATAGCCACGGAGTCCGCGAAGCCGCGAGGCCGCGCGGACACACCGTTATTCGTCTCTGCTGAAGCTGAACTGAGGAACACCCCTACCTGCCTGAAGCCGGCGGACAGGTTATTGAAGCTGGCAAAGATGAACAGAGCTGACAAGCCGCAGAGCGACCTCCTGCCGAATCCGCATAGACCGCACACTTCCAGTACTTGACCGAAGTCAAAGTCAAAGCCAAACTCCTGGCTCCTTGAAGCAACCTGCGCGACCTGCACACAGCAAAACGTCAGCACTGAATGACAATCTGCGCGGACAGACCAACTCAGACCGCAGCTCCTTGCCCAACCCCACTTACCTGTTCACTTCAACAAGTTACTGTAGACCTGCCAGGGGGGTCCTATTTATGGCGAGGTGAGCAGTGTGGTCACCGCCCTAGAGATAGAGACACCGCCCCAGGCCCGCTCGATAGCAGCAAAACCATCATCCGCCGAGTCCGCAATGACTTAGCCGGATACCAAGGAAAACCGCCAGGACAAGGCAAACATTGGCGAACCCTCTCCAATCCGCCCAAGCTATGCGGACAAGACATCATCCCGCAAAGCTTCCTACCACTGCAGGACAACAACCCCCTTCAATGGTTGTCCGCACAACCCCGAGGCAGTCCGCAAGACTCACACCTCAATCCGCCACAAGTCCACGACCAAAGGCAGATAGCAACAGTCCGCCCGGTCACAGCGGACTTGGCGGATACGACGGACACCATGAACTTGGCACAGTGTGACCAAGTTCAAAACCATCAAGGGCCAATGCGAGCATGGCGGACACAAACTCCCGTCCGCCAAACACCTTAGTACAGACCGCCAGCAGTCCGCAAGCTCCTCGCACTCCTGCCCCAACGCAGCAGCCATCTCCGAGACTCCAAAAACAGTCCGACAAAGACCTCCACAGCAAAGCACCTGCTGTACCACCAGAGCTTGACAAGGTCTCAGCCAAGCTCTAAGCCCAGTCCGCAACAGCCCACACCGCCGATACACCAGTCCGCAAGCTTCCCGCGTACACGAGCCAAACCGCCTATCAGCACAAGCTTGCAACCGCGGCCACTGAGTAAAGCACCAGTCCGCATAGTCCGCGGACTTCACCCGTGCAACCCGCTCAGAAGAACAGCCGGCTTTTCACTAGACTTTTCACTAGGCCGCACATCACAGTCCGCCCAGTCCGCCTAGTCCGCCAATGCTGTCCGCCCAGGCCGCCCGGCCTGTCCCGTCAACCACTTCCACTTCACAAAATTCAACAGATCTTTGTCGGCCCAAAATTCACTATTTAATTTTGTTTACAAGTGTTTTGAGTTACTCGGATAGTGACAGGTCACTACTCAGTTACAAGCTTTCGGTACTGGGAGAAGAGAAAAATGTTTAGTCAACTGTGCTTCCACAATGCATCATTGAGAACATTTACGTGAGCATACTCTCGTGCATTATCTAGGGATCACTGAAGTGTTCACGTGAGTGTGGAGCATTGAGCGGACTAGAGAGGGAGCAGAGTGAATCGCGACTGGAGGAACGATCTAAGCCTCCCGTTCTCGCTAGAAAACTTCAGAGCTCTCTATAGTCTTTGGAGTTGCTTGTACTCAAATGAAAGTCTTGGGGCTCTTTTATAGCTTTTCAGGGGGACATGTTGGTAATTCGGTTGTGATGAGTCTTGAGTTGGCGAATAGTGTCGCTCTGTTTCAGTCAGCTGAATCATCAATTTTCATGAAATGACGGATGTGCCCCCCGGGCAATCAGGACATGCTGCTCGACGGCGGCGACTGCTATCGGAGGTGGCCGAGGCGGCCGGTGGCAGCGGCGGTTGCCGGCGCGCGCTCCCAGGGCTAGCACATGCTTTTTTGTGCACGAATGTTTAGCTCCATCGGTTTAGCTCGAGAAAATTCAGGGAATCCTAGGAAGATTATTTATTGTCCTCTCTTATTTATATTGGAATTATATTATACGTCTTGGGCCGCAGTTGTTGTAAATTTGTGCTCATAAGCTCTGTTGTCTTCCGCATAGGCATAGTGCTTGACCCAGGCTTGCCCTGGTTTAAGGCGCTCATTTTCCTTGATATTCTTAGGCCAGACCTGGGCCTGAAAAGAAGGCCATTGTAGGCCTTACCGCATATGAGTACACTTACATGGGCTAGGCTCGTAGGCTTTAAAAAATGCATCCGCGGCCTATCAATTTTGATTGATATGTTTTTTGTCCACTTTTGTAGTTTAGGACTAAAATAATTCACAATCTCATGTTGGGAGATAACATGAAGTTAAATATTTTTAGGCTCCGTTTGGCACCGTGGTGGCGGTAATGAACATGAAGTTAAATTGTCGTTTGTTAATGCAAATAGTTTCAAACGGATGATATTTGTTAGAAGATTCTTAACGAATGACAGTTTAAGGCATGCGTTTACGCCCGTCATCACTATGCCAAATGAAGCCTATATTGCCATACATAAAGTAGTTCAAATTGAAGTCATGCAAATTGACTAACCGAGTGTACATAATTTGATTTTTGCAAGAGAAATGTGTTCGCATAGACTCCCTTTGTTTGAGTTTTTTTTGCTCATCTCCATTGTGGGGAAAACTTAAACAAATTATTTGGTAGCCCTCCAATTCCCACCGCCTCCGCTCCAAAACATTATTTTTGATCTTTTTTGAAATCTCAGCCACCCTCTCCACTTCATCGTCAACTCTGACATTTCCACCATTTCAACTCTCACCATCAAAACAAATAAACCCGTAAGGCCATAATCAGTGTCGATTCATAGAGAAATATTTGGGTCCACCACCCGGATCTAGAGGAAGGTTGGGGAACTTGGCGGCAAGTTCGTCAGCCGCCTGTGGAGACCCGCTCCCGCCGTCCGATTAGGGGAGAGCGTCATCGGTCGTTCGATCCACGTGTAACCTCCACTAACCATCGGGTTAGTGGGGCGATTTATTTAATATTTTAATACTTTAATATTCTATTAATAGCGGTCTCCAAATAGCAGGATACGCACATCGAGAACTATAATAAAAACATTTATGATGGTGGTTACGGTGTGCGGATAACCGCGTAACCACCATAACCACCTCCCGGAGCCTATAAAAGGAACCTCAGGCCTCCTCATTTATCATCTTCTTCTGATCTTTCTCTTCGGAGTCTTCTTCTCTTTCAGGTCGAAGCTCTGTCAGTTTCCTCCTACGAGCAACCTCCGAGCCACAAGCGGGTCAACTCGCAACTACCGGGCAAAGCCGAATCGCCCAAGTTCCAAGCGGCCCCAGCAGCTACAAGACCAATTGTGTCGCCTCTCACCCAGAATCAGCAAGTCGCTATCCAAAGTCCACCGACACAAAGTGCAATCTATAACAACTCCCAACGCGATGGCCTGTCGTCCGCTACGTGCAAAGTGCCCTCTCACCCCACAATTGTAACGAGAGGTGACCTGTCACCCTCGACTTCACAAACTAGTTGTAACCACCAGAAAATAGTGAATATTGCCAGACACAGATCAATCACGTGGTTTTTTACCAAGTTGAGGGGTTTTTTCACGTTAAAACTGCTTGTGTACAATCAACCTATTCATTTGGTTGTATGCGCGCTCGACCCGGCCTGAGAGCTAAAATGGTCCAAGAATTCCAGCCTGACCGGGACGTCGAGTTGGTCCACAATAAGGAGGATGATATCATACTTTGATAGAGTGAGAGTAAATATGAAGAACGATGCATATGGCCCGGGGTGTTGCCAGCCTAGGCCCTAGGTTGGCCGCTGGCAGGCTAGTGGCACTTGCTAGCCTGCCAGATGCGACCCAAAGCAATTGCGTGTCAGGAAAGCGTTTTAGAGTCAAGCCGAATTTAGCCCTGGTGTAAGACCCCCCTTTTTTTTCTTTTTGGACACCGGGGTCTTAGGCCCAGAACCGCCGTTTTGCGGTGACTCCTTCACGCCCTGAGAGTCATCACCACAAAGCGCCGATTCTGCCGGCCATTTCGATCACAGAAAGTAGCAAAATATGAAGTAAATGTAAACTATCTGTCCATAGAGAATATACAATAATAATATAACTCCACGAAGGGAGTGTCCACAGAAAATAACATCAGAGTAGCAAAACGGGCTTATGCCCGTACATCAAATCCTCACTACAAGATCTCTCATGCAGAAACAAAGTAGAAAACTGCTCAGGGTCGAGACTCACGGTCCCGGCTGTGTGAACTCCGGAGCTAGACTGCCCCACCTCCAAGCGCACCGTCTCTGGGGCTGCTCCTCCATGCTGGTCTCCGCGATCCCCTAAATGATGCGGTTCGAAAACCGTTAGTCTAAAAGACTAAGTCCTATCATCCCCCACCCCTTCCCCACGGCTCCTAGGCACCGAGCGGAGAGGAAGAAAGGGGAGGACTTGAAGGTGGAGAATATCAAAAGCAGATGGCAGCGGTCCTATTCTAGCAAGTTCTATAGCATAAAACCAATAAGCTGTAATATGAAATGTAACCTTCACTTATGTGAAAAAACACATAAGCCAAGGGGTCTTTTGCAAGGCTCCCATCGTATAAAAAGTCTCATACCGATTTATACGTTGGGGTGTCGGTGGTCAAACAGCAGTAACTAAATATATCAAAATTAACCTTAATTTATAAACTTGCCCACACAAGCTTATAGACTAAGGGGTCGTTTCGCAGGTCCTAAAGTATAAGCGTCCCATTCCACTTATACTTTAGGTGTCAAGGTTAAAGGTAACGATTATGCCATGACATGCAAGTGGGTATGATGGACATGCAAGTGCAACACACACACCCGACTCTGTGCACACAGACCTTTAGTTCCCCCTTTCTGGAGCCGTAACCTCCCAGGATACCTCCGTAGTGGCAGACGGAAGCGGTGGGTTGGGCCTCGCCCACCTCTAAACCAGTAAAGCACTACCGGTCAGACCTATCGTAACGCCTCAACGCTTGGTGCACGAAGCGGACTCCTGCGTACTCTTGCCGGCTGGCGCACCGGACTTCTGTTGGCGAAGTGCTAACCACACTTGCCGAGTCAACGTATTGGCGTCGGTGCATCGACCCTCCAATACCGAAGACCCACCACCTTAATTTCCTTTCCTGTTATGCACATGCAAATTAGCGTAATCAAGAATCGAGCCGAAGCTCCCGGACCAACACGTCCGACTCAAGCAATCGAGCCGAAGCTCCCGGACCCAAGTCCGCCTTTAACCCATCCGAGCCGAAGCTCCTATACAACCTCTGGTGCCATCAGTGTTGTGAAATGTGCAACCCTAATTACTAAGTTACTCTTTTCAGCTTGTTAAACAGTTTACGTTAACCCAGGACTGCCCCCGGTATTCCCTGTGAAGGGCTCTCAAGGGGCACTAGGAACTATGTTGGGATTACGCCCAACGTTCCCTTTCGCAAGGTACTTATTTTATTATTGGTTGATTCCCTTACCCTTTATTTTCTCATATTTCGATATGCTAATCCTAGGGTAATTTGACTCCAACTCTCCTTGGGTAGGACGATCTTTCGTCGGACCCGAACGCCTATAACCCTAGACAGAACCACACCTTACTCACTCATCTTCCAAAGACGCAGCCCATTCCACTTGTCCTTACAACAAACCATCAGGACTCATCATACTTGCCCTAATTCACATCCAAATGAAATCCTGCAGTTTTGCTATATGCAGACCACTTAAGCTACATGACCCGTAAAAAGGGAAGTACATGAAATACTCATCCAGTACCCTTATGATAATTATTAGAGGTCTAAAAGGACATTTTAAGCATAAATCCAGAAATCCATAATTTTCCTAATTTGTCTGATAATTAATTTATTTATTCTAATGTCCCAAAAGGCCCAGGTTTGAACATGAAGTACCATTTTCAGACAAGCTATTAATACACTAAATTTATGATAATTACAAAATGCCTAATCAACTCTAAATCCTAAGTCTCCCAAATTTTCAGCAAGGTTTAGGCCTTTAAATTTAATTTCAAAGATGCCCCATAAAAAGTCATTTTAAAAGATTCTATAGTAATAACACCTCCAAAAATTCAGAGAAAATTCAGGGATGATTGTGATGGACTACAAGTACCCTAGAAAAAGTTTCATAATTTATCATTTGGAAATAAGCTATATTTGATTTTCTTATGAACTCTCTAATTTAAGGTTAATGAACAAAGTATGCTAATCAGTCATCAAATATTTCCACAAAAATTTTCATATGATAACATTGAGCTAAAAACACTATGCAGGAAGTTTCATGATTTTTCAGTAAGTAATGGCCTCTGACAAGAATTATTAATATGTAATCGAAATAAAGCACTTGTGAAGTAGATGCCCTAAATAGATACCCAAAAATTCTAACAACATTCATACAAGCTTATTATAACCTAAAACCAACTCTGCTCATGTTTCATACCCTCTCTATGGGCAGTGAGACCACAATAGCCAAAATAATTATTAGGGCATTATTATTGATTACAAATGAAGTGCTATAACCATTGTCCAAAATTCCTCAAGTAAATTGTCAGAGGCTCAAAATACCATATCCCCTTCACTACCCAAATTTGGTTAAGGTTCAAGATGTTTAGCTAACCTAAACCTACACTACAAGTTTTAGGTCCTAAGCTAGGGTTAGAGTTTTGGGGGCTCTACCATTTTCAACGTTATCTAATATTTTTAACAGATGGTTATATATGTCCTAGGAACCTCCTTGCAAAAATTGAAGTTCATCCAAGGTGTTTAGGACTCATACCCTTCACAAGGCCAAAAGGTCCCTCCTTAGGGTTTGACCTAGGAACTTAGGGCAAATCTATTCCTCCCTATCCCATATTCCATGGGGAGATGATGAGTGCCCTAACAAGTCAGTGGCCCAAATTTCAGCCTCTGTTGAGGTGATTTGGTCACTCAAAATCAAAAGTGCAACTTTTGACCAAAATGCTCTTTTTAAGGTATAGCTAGGGTTGGGTCAAAACCTATTCAAAACACATCCAAATTGAATGAAAGTTTATACAGATACCTAATTGGAGCCCAGGGACCACTCACCAAGATTTGGGAGGGTTTGGAGGTGTTTATGGCACCTATGTAATTTATCTAATAATTATTACATATTTACAAAAACTATAGAAATATTTTCTCCAAAAATTCCCATTTTTGGGCAGGCCCTAGGTATATCTAGGATAGACTCTCTGCCAAACTTTCAGCTAATTTGGGCTAGGGGTGAAGAGTGGGCACTCAATTTAATGACTGCCTAGCCCTAAGGGTATGTCCCACCAAAATGGGTGCCCTGGTCAAACCAGAAGCCTAAATGGATTCAAACCAATTTTAAAATAAAGTAGACAAAAAGGGCTACAAATCATGTGTTGATCATTTTCTCATACAGAGCCTCTAACTATTTTTAAAAATTTAAAACATTAAATGTCAAAAGTGTGACAGAATGAAATAAATAACATTAATTTCCTATAGTTTAATACTGATGCAGCACGAATCTTGGCGCAAGGATCAACGGCATCTGGTCATCGTCTTCATTGAGCCGACGGCTGGGATTCGTCCCGCCTGGAGCGATTTCCAAGCCCTGCCGCCGGCGATCCAGCCCCTTCCCCGGCCGGCCACCGCCACCAACACCTCCGTTGAGGTGGTGGCTATCGCCAGGCGGCGGCTCCGCCGCCGGAGAGGCGTTTTCCGGCGGATATAGCAAGAGGTTTTCCTGCCGAAACCAGGAAAAATCTCGGATTGGATCGGGCTCAATTGAGCCCGAAACTCAAGCCTAATTAATCCTAAGATCTACCCGCGGGTTAAGGAGATGAGGAGGACCTTCCTGGCGGCCTGGATGCGAGAGGAGCGGCGGGATGCCATTGACGACGGCGGCGGCGCTAGGCTTCTGCAACTGCACAGTGGAATGGCTCGTCTCCTCCAGGTAAACGCTCTAAAATGATCCCCTCGGCTCCCTGAAGGTGTTTAAATGGCAAATGGGGGAGAGGGGAGGCTGGTTCTTCAATGGCCATTAACACCATTAAAGGTGTGGCTCGGGTTGTGTGGAGGGGGGCTGAACCCACTCCTTGGTGGCCGGGAAACGGCTGGAATCAACTCCTCTCTCCTAGAGGATTGATTGCAGCCATAATTGGTGGCTGTTAGCCTCCCTTGGCCGGCCTCTCACTTCCCCTTCTTCTTCCTCATTTTCTCTCTCCTCCATTATCATGGAGAGGAGCTCCTTTCTCTCTCCTAGTCACCTCTGGTTGACTAGTCAGCCTTACAAACTAAATGCAGCCCACTTGATTATGATGGTCATGGGAATGGATTTAGCCTAAGGGAGAAGTGGCTTGGGCTTGGGTTAGCCCTTTTTGGGCTAAGTTTGACTTGACCCAAATGAGGGTTGACCTGGTCAATTTGACCATCTAGGTTGACCCCATTGGGTCCTGGGTGACCCATTGGCTTCCCTTAGGGTCTAGGTAGGGTTATGTAGGGTTACCCTGTACTTTGGAGGTCACATACCCTTAGTAAGGGTACTTTGACCAGGTTAGGGCTTGAGTTGACTTGGGTCAACCTGGCCTCTAGGGCTGACCCCAATGTGTCCTTAGTGACCATTTGACCTCACTTTAGGGTTAGGAGGGCATAGGAGGGGTCCTTTAGGCTAGGAGTAGGTCAGTTGGCCCTAAGTAGGCTAGTTTGACCCATTTAGGGCTAGGGTTGACCTTGGTCAACTGGGCCTCTTGGGTTGACCCTAATGGGTCCTTTTGGCTCTAATGGGTCTCCCAAGCATTAGGGGTGTTGTGGTAGGGTCTTGGGGTTAAGGTGTAGCCCATGGTCATCCTAAGCCATTGTTTAGAGTTCTACTATTTGCAGACCATGATGATCTCCACCTTTTTGTCCCCTATCTCCTGGCCCATTTCTGGCTTCCTAGGGTTTGTCATGACCTAGTCATGGCTAAAACCATTCTTAGGGGTCTAGTTGGAAATGGGATGTTACACCTGGCCCGGGCGAGCGTGAGCACGGTATTGGGTCTGGCCTCGTATCCGGATCGTATTCACTGCACGGGAACACAACACCTTTTAATATCTCGTCCAGTTTGTTTCGGCGGCACATCATAATAGCGGGATTAAATCTCTGTTGAATCAGAGCTTTCTCCACAGCTTTGTGAGGCTCCTTTTCAACGCTCCGTTTTGAACGCGCGAGCCAACCTCTAGGCAGTCCTTTCCGATAGGTAACTCCTCCAATCTTCTCTTCCATCTCCGGCGGTAACTCCTCCCATCTTCTCTTCCATCTCTAGCGGTAACTCCTCCCCTCTTCTCCGGCGGTAACCACCGGGACAACATTAGGTTGCTGCTTTGATGACGATGCCGACAACCGATCCAGTGCCGGTGAAGATCGCCAGCACCAGATCTGTCCATTTTTTGCCCTAAAAATTTAAAATTTGTTGGATCTATCAGTTTATTGATGGATCTATTTATTGTTAGCGTATTTGCCGCGATTAGGATTTTTTCGTGCGTTTTGATTCGTTCATTGTTGGATCTGTTTATTGTTGTTTTGATTCATTGTTGTAGAAATGTTGTTTTGAGTGATGGCTGTAGAAATGCTGGTTATTATGGTTTGATAACACCATAAAACATGTTTATTGCAAATTGTTTCTGTGAAGAATCTGCTTCCATTTATTTTTTCTCGGAACATTTTTATTATCACTACAACTCTATCGATCGAGTCAGTTTTTGCATTATGATAATGTGTATTGTATTCTGAAATCAACTTATTCTATGTACGACAATTTGCTTTAGTTTTCTTGTAGATGAGTAAACCCAAGGGAGGTGCAATGTCAGCTACATGAGATGCAAATAAGGTCTTGATCTTTTGCGAGCTCTGCGTGAAAGAAATTGAACTCGGTAATAGACCTACCACACACTTTAATAAAGTTGGATGGAATAATTTAGTGCGAATTTCCAATCACGCACTGGTAGACAATACAATCGAGGACAAATGAAAAATAAATGAGATATGCTGAAAAATGAGTGAAAATTGTGGAAGGATCTTAAAGGAAGAGAGACCGATTTGGGATGAAACACCTCAAGGACTATAGATGCATCTGACGAATGATGGGATGAGCGACTTAAAGCTGTAAGCTAGGTCATCTTATTTCCTTCAATTTCTCATCATATAAAATCTAATAAATTATGTCTTTGTTATTTCTTAGATTATGCCCGTAGCTAAAAAATTTTGCTATAATGACATCTCTACAGAGCTCAGAGAGAAATTAGATATGATGCTCAGTGAAGCGGCAGTGGCCGGTGAACATTGTTGGGCACCGAGCTTAGGAAAACGTCACTCTTCTACAGGATATGATCTACTCATTGATGATGAGGAGGAAGAGGTGGAGTTTATCTCTACCCCAATGAATGAGAGTGACTTCAGTTCATGTACAAGCCAGTCATACATTAACGAAGAAGAGTTGAGTGAGTCAGCGAGAAAATGTATAAATAAGGGGAAGGCAAAGGTCATGAGAGAGAAGCACACAATACGCCTGAACATTGGGTCTTTGATAGATGAAATAAGATCTATTGGATTAGCTATCAGAGAAGCCACCAATCCCTCAAATCAATCGTACACCATTGTGGAAGTCGTAAAAGAATTTAATAAACACGAAGAAATCATTGGAGATCATTTCCTATACGACTTTGCAATGGTTTTTTATGATCCAAAAATCAAACAAGGAAATGTTTCTTTATCTTGATGAAGACAAGAGGGTGTGGTGGTTGAAGAACTGTTATCGGTGCTTGACCCAACAGTTGGGTCCGTGACCCAACAGTTGGGTCCGTGACCCAACAGTTGGGTCCGTGACCCAACAGTTGGGTCCGTGACCCAACAGTTGGGTCCGTGACCCAACAGTTGGTCCGTGACCCAACAGTTGGGTCCGTGACCCAACAGTTGGGTCCGTGACCCAACAGTTGGGTCCGTGATCAGTTATGCTTCTAGTCATATCTTGTGTTATTCACTATCTATGTAGTCTATGAACTTGGTTTAAGATCATGAATTATGTTAGTCATTATCTACGTTATCTATGAAACTTGGTGTAAACTCATGGTTTATGTTAGGCACCATGCATCTATGATGTTGTATGTGAGTCACCGTCTATGTAGCTTATGAAACTTGGTTTAAACTCATGTATTATGTTAGTCATTGTCTATGTTGTCTATGAAACTTGGTGTAAACTTATGGTTTTTGTTAGGCACCATCTATGGTGTTGTATGTGAGTCACCATCTATGCTGTTTATGAAACAAATATATCGTTTTCTTAGTTATTTTGTGTGTGACAATGTTACATATTTAAATGGTTGTTTATTTTTTTGTTGTTTTTCAAAAGTTTCAGCTAATATATATAATGATATCACATTTTTTTGGTGCAGCTTCGATTATGGATTATCAAAATCCCTAGTTTATGATTGATGAAAACAATCAAACCTTAATGGAGGATTCTGAACAAATCCTGAATCGTTCGACAATTCTTAATGAACATTCTTACTACCTTATGCTTCTGAATGCCACTGTTTGTTTGACGTATAAGTATAATACATTATATGAAACTCAAATCCTAAGCATGACATCAACACATACATGACATAAATGGTTTGTGTATTTAATGAGAGGACACTCAGCTAGATTCCATACTATGTTTAGAATGTCAAAATAAGTTTTTGTTGATCTATTAAGTATACTTGTCGAAGAATATGGGTTGTGGGCTCTAGCCGAACAACTGCACATGGGGTGCTTTAAATTACCTTATATGTGATGACACAAAATTGTACAGTCAGAGAGGCGTCAATATAGTTTCAGCATTCGACGAAGACTATTAGTAGATTAATTTCCAGAGGCATCAATGCGCTAGTAGACATATCGATAAAAATGATAGATGCAACCGACAAAGAATTCAAAAATATTATGGCACAAATTTTGCACGACTCTTGTTGCATGCCACATTTCAAAGATTGTATTGACGCAATAGATGGAATACACGTCGATGCTTGGATTTCACCGAAGAATAAAGTCAGATATATTAGTCACATGGGATGCCAACTCAAATTGTTATGGTTGTATGTGATTTCAACACGTGTTTCACATTCGTCATGATCAGATGGGCGGATTCAGTGCATGATAGTCAGATTTTTAAAAAAGTCACAAAGGAGTCATGTTGGAATTTTCCTCACCCTCCTACAGGTAATTTAAAATGCCACAAGAAGTTCTTTTGTAGCTTATAAATTTGAATTAAATTATGTTTTAATATTTGCATGTAAATACTAATTGGTTGATGCATGGTATCCTATGGAAAGAGGGACTTTAAAGTCTTTCTCAGAAACACGTTATCATCTAGCAGACTTCACGCGTGACAATCGTCCTATTCGAGGACGTAAATAAATGTTCGACCAAGTACATTCATCCTCGCGCAGCGTCATAGAATGCACATTCGGCATCTGGAAAATATAGTGGGCAATCCTTCGGGATATGCCACAATACAACTTCGATAGGCAGCGAGATATTGTTGTGGCTACGATGATGGTTCATAATTTTATTCGTCGTTATTCATCAAATGTAGACCCAGATTTCATGGCATGTGACGCAGAAGATGATTTGGTATATCCAGAGGCTAATGAAATTAGAAAAGGACGACGTGGAACAGTTGATGTGCGTCAGAGTAGGAGTGTTGGTGTAGGGACATCAGAAATATATGCATTACGAGATACAATTGCTGATCTAATACAAAGTGCGAGATGAAGACATAAATCTGTGATGATGTTTCTCGCTTTCGTTCATGAAACATGTTTATGACGAAATATTATTGTATAAAACTATTTTAAGTAGTTGATAAAGGGTCCAGGTCTCGGAAGAGATGCTGCATTACGAGCCATTCGCAGAAGCGGAACGCTATTAAGTTTCATACGTGATGTAACACCCATGCCACATAATGGGTGTCGCCCCCCGAAAAAAAGACGTGTGTACAAAGAAAAATTAAAGCCCACTCCTTCCCCATACTACAAGTGAAAGAGAAAATGTAAACACTACCATTAAAGCAGTCTGAGCTAGACTTACTATATCCATGTGAATGATGTCCCCTATCTCTTTGATCCATCTCACATCAATAACTCGACCCCTTGCAATTATTTGCTTATGACATATATGCTATTTTATTACTTCAGTAATTTAAAAAATAGGACTTATCATTAGTATATTTATCATATAAGAATTGAATGTTGATCATGATAATACAAATTAACAGTAACGTCACCGTTGTTTTACCAAACTATTTCTCCATTTTAAACAGCTCTGTCACCTACGTTTTACCAAACTATTTTTCCATTCTGAACAGTTCCATTCCTGCAGTTCCATTCCCACCGCTCTTTTTGCCAGCGCCACCGCCGAAACAAACTGATCCTAAATTAGTGGTGCTGTCTATTTCGGTAGGTTTGGACCCAAACTAAAAATTGTTGGTTATTTTTTTTTTAATTT
Organism: Platanthera guangdongensis; assembly: GCA_039583875.1. NCBI lineage: Eukaryota > Viridiplantae > Streptophyta > Magnoliopsida > Asparagales > Orchidaceae > Platanthera > Platanthera guangdongensis. The sequence goes on along the minus strand of CM077152.1, from coordinate 25,509,641 downwards.
CAAATGGAATATGATAGGGATAATTTGGAGTAGTTTTTTTTGGTGATTGATATACGCACACCGTAATTCAATATTCTCAGCCCATGAATAAAGTTTTAAAATTAAATGTGTAATACTCTCCCCCTCACTTAATTGCATCCCACTATTCTCTCTTTTCGGAAACTGCTTTCGCCGCAACCCTTTTCGAGACCATCTCCTGCCGGACGCAACCTGTAGCTTTCGCCCGCCCATCACCTCGTCGGAGGTGTTTCGCCCCGGTATTTTCACTGGAGGTGCCTCGCCTGCTCACTGTCTCTGCTTCCAGCACCGGAGGTGCCTCATCCACGCCCTATTCCACCTCCATTGATACCCTAGGTTATCTCCTGCTCCATTTTTCATTTTTTTGCATTTAGGATTGATGTCAAGCTCTAAGATATGAGAAGAGTTCTCTGTTTTATGTGATTATTGAGGGCTTATATTGGGTGTTTAGGGATTTGATTCTTTTTTTGTGATTTTTAGGGTTAATGTTCAAATATGCAAATTTGATCATGTTTTGATCACACCACTATATATAGGTGGTGGAAGAAAATCCAAAATAGGTATGACAGCCACCATGAAAGGAGATCAATCTCTTCCAAAAAAAATTCTCCATCATCACCAGAATAATGGGGATGCCAAATTTAGAGCGGTCTCCAAAACAGGCTGACGACAACAATGGGAGGTGATCAAAGATCACTTCAAAGAAATCCTCCATTAATATCAGAATAATGAAGATTACATAATTGAAGTGGATTTCAAAAGAAGAGGGGGCCGACCAGGAGGAGAATCCAGCGAAAAATTATGGGAGGGGGCAACAAATACGCAACAATCTCCACTTTAACGTCTCTCCCATGACAAGCTCCACCTAGCAGAGATAACTGCAAGATGGCCCAGCGGTCACCAAGATCCAAAAGGCCAAAGAAACTGACTGAATGAACTTCAGCCGAGAACAGATTATAAGAAAAGTCCTCTGATTCTGAGTAGCACATCAACTAGACTAACGTGGCTGACTCGAAAAATGCTCCACCTGAAGCTAAAATACCAACTACTCCACCTCTAGCGGTGGTCTCCCATAGCAAAACTGAACCTGTCAAGACTTTTGGCCATTGATGTGCACGGGAGAGAAATTGATCAATGCAGACACACCAAAAAAGAATGCAAGCAAACTGACCTCTGCATAGAAAGATGAACCCCTATGAGAACTGGTCAAAAACAGTTTGACTAGACACACTCTAAGCTCATAAATGAGGAGTAATAAGGAAAAAGCTTAGGTAATAGGAGACAAAAACACATTCAACAATGAAGTTCTTGACCCAGAAAATAACCCAAAAATAAGAGTTGTAAAAAAACACAAGCATAAAGGTAGCATAACTAAGAAAACTAGAGGGGAAATGGTGGTGAACAAATGAAGGGATAAAAACAGAATAAAAGGAAAGCAATACAGGAAGAAAAACACAAAAAAGAAAAAAGATAGGTGAAAAAGTACTACAGGACGTCCTCATCGATATCATTAAGACATAAGGATGCGACAGACTTTTCCTTTTCGTCACTAGAGGGTTTTCCTTTCTCCTTGTTCTGAAGGTTCTAGCAATCCTTGATTATGTGACCCTTTTTTGTAGTAGTTGGAGTGACTATCTGAATTTTTCTTACGCTTGCCTCCTCTGACTGAACATGACTGACCCCGAGAGAATAAAGCTGAACTTTCGGCAACATCTAAGTCAGACGACTTCTTTCGGATGTCATCTGAGAGTAAGGCTTCAGTGACCTCCTCGATATCCAAAATAACTTTACTGTAGACGAGGGTAATGATCATGCACTCGTAGGACTTTGGAAGAGAGTTCAGAAGAATAACTATCTTGTTTTCTTCCTCCACCTGAATATCCATGCCGAGACGCTCAGATAACAGTTTACTGAAACTGTTCAAATGGTCATGTAGAGAGGAACCCTCCTTTATGCTGAACTTATACAACTGCTGCTTGAGGTAGATGCAATTGGGGAAAGACTTCGTCATATTGGTACTCTCCAGCTTTGCCCAAAGACTAGAGGCAGTCGTCTCTGAAAGAACATCATACAACACATCATCGTGTAGGCAAAGCTGTATGATAGACATAGCTTTGAGATCCAAATCCTCCCACAAGTGATCGGTAACCTCAGCATCCTTATGGGTCTTTCCCAATAAGACGCGGTGTAAACCTTTCTTGATGAGTAGTGTTTTAACCTTCACAGTCATAGGCCAAAATTATGCTTCCCATCGAACTTCGCAGCTTCAAACTTCGCACTGGGTGTAGAAGATGCCATAGAAATTGAACTAGAGAAATCTGCAGAGAGGCTGAGGCGACCAGAGAAATTTGCGGATCAAGATTGGGAAGATAGGGATCAGACCAATGTCGCCACCTACCGTTGACCAAACTCGAAACGGAACGTCCAAATAGTCGCCGATCAAACCTGCCTCTGATACCACTTGTTATGAAAATCGATCGGTTCGAGTGCAGATGAAGAATACTGTTCCAAATAAATTTTCTAACGGCCAATTGCGGTTACGAATAATAATTTGCACACAAAATAAAATAAAAAAATAAAGAAAATGAACAAGCAACACAAATAAAAGGAACACGAGATTTTAAAGCGCTTCCCCGAAAAATAAGTATGGGTACGACCACTGTGCAGACAGAGATCAATAATAGTAATGATTTCTCAAACATACAATACGACTAAAATGGAGCAATAAAATTGAACCGAGAAAAAGATGAAAAATCTCGAACCCTCCAAGATCCGGTCTGTACAACCCCGTATTCGCGAAGAGTGAGCCCAAAACAAGGTAAGCAAGTTTTTAAGCTTTTTGGGAGTTTTGCACTCCTAGGGGCCAATTTTTGGTGAACATGAAAAACATACTAGTATGGGGAGAAAATATTTCTCCCCCCAAGGCGCTCTTGGCAAGCCGCCGCAAGCCGCCTCAGGCCGCCAGGTCGCAGACCGTCTCAGGCCGCCAGGTCGCAGACCGCCTCAGGCCGCCAGGTCGCAGACCGCCTCAGGCCGCCAGGTCGCAGGCCGCCAGTACTTCGAACTCTTGGCGGCCTAGCGGGGCGAGACCGGCCCGGGCCAGGGTCTCGCCCCCGCCTCTTCTTGCTTGGCGGCCTAGCGGGGCGAGACCGGCCAGGGGCCAGGGTCTCGCCCCCACCTCTTCTTGCTCGGCGGCCTGGCGGGGCGAGACCGGTCGGAGGCCGCGGTCTCGCCCCCGCCTCTTCTTGCTCGGCGGCCTAGCGGGGAGAGACCGGTCGGAGGCCGCGGTCTCGCCCCCGCCTCTTCTTGCTCGGCGGCCTAGCGGGGCGAGACCGGCCAGGGGCCAGGGTCTCGCCCCCGCCTCTTCTTGCTCGGTCGGCGGCCTGGCGGGGCGAGACCGGTCGGAGGCCGCGGTCTCGCCCCCGCCTCTTCTTGCTCGGCGGCCTAGCGGGGCGAGACCGGCCAGGGGCCAGGGTCTCGCCCCCGCCTCTTCTTGCTCGGCGGCCTAGCGGGGCGAGACCGGCCAGGGGCCAGGATCTCGCCCCCGCCTCTTCTTGCTCAGCGGCCTAGCGGGGCGAGACCGGCCAGGGGCCAGGGTCTCGCCCCCGCCTCTTCTTGCTCGGTGGCCTAGCGGGGCGAGACCGGCCAGGGGCCAGGATCTCGCCCCCGCCTCTTCTTGCTCAGCGCCTAGCGGGGCGAGACCGGCCGGGGGCCAGGGTTTCGCCCCGCCTCTTCTTGCTTGGCGGCCTGGCGGGGCGAGACCGGTCGGAGGCCGCGGTCTCGCCCTTGCCCCCCTGCAGTTTTACCTTCTTCCCCTCGGGGGAAATTCCCCCTTTACCCCCCGGCGTGGCTGTTTTCTATTGGCCCAAGGCTTTTGGGCGTGAGGGTATCTCGGTCATTTTGGTCCAAGGGGTTTTGGAAAACTATAAATAGACCCCCTTGGGTGCCTTGGAAGGGGATTGGATCTTCATCTTCTTCTCCTTCTTCTTGCTTTCTCCTCCCTTGGTTTCTTCTTGGTAGAGTTGAGAGAGCTCCTCCAAGGCACCCTAGCTCGAGCATTGGCTAGGGAGGGAAAGTGCTCAGGTAGCCTTCCGGGTGTGAGGTGGGACCTCCGCGCTAGAGCCGAGGGTCTATTCCTAGCTTCTTGATCCTTTGGTCCGTGACGTTCTCTCGAGTGTAGTAGGTGTGAGGTCACCCCTTCCCCGAGGGACGAACTCCACGAGAGACCAGGTTTCTGGTTTCAACATTTTGGTGCGGTGAGCGTGGAGAGTGACCAGCACAGAAGATCTCAGGAGAGTGTCATGACGGGAGGTCAAGGAGGTAGTGATGATCTCGGCGAGCTCCCCACCCCCGGACCCTTTGTGGGGAGGCAAGAGTTCATGGCCTCCATCCAAGGCATCATGGAGATGCTGCGAAGCATTGCTCCTCAGGGTGGCAGCTCCACCCCGACCCCCCAGGAGCTAGCTCCCCCCCTCGACGAGTCAACTCCCAGGGGATTAGGCGAGATGACCCCAGCGGGGGGCGAAGGAAGTGTCCCAGGAAGAAGGCCCGGGAAGGAGAGGATGGGCGATGGGGTCGAGCGAGACCTCACCGCCGGGAGCTGTTCTCCAGCCCGGCGAGTGCCAACCTTCAAGGCGAGCAGGTCGCGCGAGTGGAGGTGGCGAGACCACCCCTTAGGGGGTCACCCTTCAGCGAGCTAATCATCTCAGCTCCCGTTCCCGAGGGGTTCAGAGAGCCAGACATGGCTTACTACACGGGGAAGGATGACCCCGTCCAGCATCTGCAATGATTCGAGGATGTCGTCTCCATCAAGCCGATGACAGATGCCTTCAAGTGTCGCCTCTTTGCGATCACTCTGAGGGAGAAGGCAAGGGACTGGTTCCATCAACTCCCTCTGAGGTCGATCTACGGGTTCGAGGACTTGAGCCGAAGCTTCCAGCTCCGCTTCTCCACCTCCAAGAAGCGGAAGAGGAGTCCTGAATCCATCTTCTTGATAAGACAGGGGGCCGAGGAGTCGTTGGCCCGCTACGTAGACAGGTTCCAAGAGGAGATCTTGGAGGTCCAGGAGATGCCAGGGTATGCTCTCCAGATGGCCTTCACTGTTGGGCTGAAGGAGGGCTTCTTCAAGATGAGCTTGACCAGGAAGGCCCCCCTTTCCTTCGAGGAGCTGATGGAAAGGGCGGTAGAGGAGATAGCCATGGAGGCGGCCAACCCGGTGTTTGTCAAGAAGTTGGCAAAGCTGACAGAGACAGAGGCAAAGGAGCAGGGTGGCTCAAGGCACCAGGAAGGAAGAAGGAGAGAGGATCACAGGGCTCAGGGGTTCCAAGGACAGGAGGGTCCGGAACCAGGCTGGAGGCAGCAGGGAGGACCTGCCCATGGTCCAGGAAGAGCTCTCATCCAAGGAGAGGGGAACTATCATGGGGGCCAAGGGAGATATAACTTCCAGAGGCAAGCTCCAAGGCAGCTCTTGCCCCCGCCGCAGCAAGCCTTGGCGATAGGAGGGGGAAGAGGTAACAGGCGAGAGCGTCCAGCCCGCCGAAAGAGGGGAGGAGCACTACCGTACTGCGACTTCCACCAGGTGGAGGGGCACGCCACAGCTACCTGCCCCGAGTTCTTGGAAGTGAGGGGGGCGAGAGGCCCTGCCCAGCTGCAGCTGCCGGTGCGGGTGGAAGAGGTTCTACCCAGAGAAGTGGGTGATGATATATGCGAGGACCGGGTCGACGTGGGAACTCGAGGTGGTATAGGAGTGATTCACGGTGGAGTAGGGGTTGAGGCCACTCGGAAGGCTAGCCTCCATGTCATGTACCGAAGGAGCGTTGCCTCAACCTCCCAGACCCCGCCCCCAGAGGAAAAGATCACCTTCTCGGTGAAGGACCTGCCAGATCATGAGGACCCATTCTGCGACGCGCTGGTCATCCAAACAGCCATCGAAGGCTACACCGTCTCCCGGGTCTTGGTTGACAACGGAAGCTCCGTCAACGTCATTTTCAAGAAGGCGTTTGACGAGATGAAGGTAGAGCCAAGGAGGGTGTTGGCCTCGGATGGACCCCTGTTCGGATTCTCAGGGGAGAGGAAGGAGGTCGAGGGTGGAGTTGGACTCCAAGTAAAATTGGGAGGAGTCTCGAGGAACTGCCGGTTCGTCATTGTTGACGCTCCAAGCAGCTACAACGCCATCTTCGGAAGACCCCTCATCAGCGCCTTCCGTTGTGTGCCGTCTTCATTCCACCAATGCCTCAAGTTCAGCTCAGGAGGGATCCAGGTCAGAGTCAAGGGAGACTCCAGGATGGCAAGGCAGTGCTACGTCACGGCCGTCAACACCATCTCTTGGTTGGCCAAGGCAGAGGAGATGGAAAAGATCATGGAGAGCCTGAGCAGGATGGAAGTGTCCGGCGAGCAGGAAGCGGATGAGGACCACCAGGCCCAGACCCCCTGAGGAAGCCTCGCCTCAGCAGAGTCCTGTATGTATCTTGTCTTGTAATGAGTCTAACCCCCGACCAACTGAGTCGGGGGGATCATGTAACCCATCTATTTTCCCCATTTGAGGATGTAGGATTTGGTAAGGTCTGATTGTGATGCTCGGTCCCTTTGCTCCGATGACGATTCCGCCGCCAGGCTCCCACTAGCTGGCTGGGTAGGTTGATCTCTCGTGGTAGCCCAAGTCCTTAGCTCCGATGATGATTCCGCCGCCAGGCTCCCACTAGCTGGCTGGGTAGGTTGATCTCTCGTGGTAGGCCAAGTCCTTAGCTCCGATGATGATTCCGCCGCCAGGCTCCCACTAGCTGGCTGGGTAGGTTGATCTCTCGTGGTAGCCCAAGTCCTTAGCTCCGATGATGATTCCGCCGCCAGGCTCCCACTAGCTGGCTGGGTAGGTTGATCTCTCGTGGTAGCCCAAGTCCTTAGCTCCGATGATGATTACGCCGCCAGGCTCCCACTAGCTGGCTGGGTAGGTTGATCTCTCGTGGTAGCCCAAGTCCTTAGCTCCGATGATGATTCCGCCGCCAGGCTCCCACTAGCCGGTTGGGTAGGTTGATCTCTCGTGGTAGCCCAAGTCCTTAGCTCCGATGATGATTCCGCCGCCAGGCTCCCACTAGCTGGCTGGGTAGGTTGATCTCTCGTGGTAGCCCAAGTCCTTAGCTCCGATGATGATTCCGCCGCCAGGCTCCCACTAGCTGGCTGGGTAGGTTGATCTCTCGTGGTAGCCCAAGTCCTTATCTCCGATGATGATTCCGCCGTCAGGCTCCCACTAGCTGGCTGGGTAGGTTGATCTCTCGTGGTAGCCCAAGTCCTTTGCTCCGAGGTGGTCCCGCTGTCAGGCTCCCACTAGCTGACATGGCCGGTGGTACCTCCCGTGGAGGCTAAGTGTTTGCACCCCGAGGCCGTCTCGCCACTCAGGCTCCCATTAGCTGGCTTGACAGGTTGACCCCTCGGGGGAGGCTAAGTGTTTGCACCCCGAGGCCGTCTCGCCACCCAGGCTCCCATAGCTGGCATGGCAGGTTGACCCCGAGGGGAAGTTACACTCCGCGAATACGTTGGGTTGGATGTTTCTTTCCGAGCTTGTGCCAACCTCGAAAAGAGTGGGGATTGTGTACAACCCCGTATTCGCGAAGAGTGGGCCCAAAACAAGGTAAGCAAGTTTTTAAGCTTTTTGGGAGTTTTGCACTCCTAGGGGCCAATTTTTGGTGAACATGAAAAACATACTAGTAGGGGGAGAAAATATTTCTCCCCCAAGGCGCTCTTGGCAAGCCGCCGCAAGCCGCCTCAGGCCGCCAGGTCGCAGACCGCCTCAGGCCGCCAGGTCGCAGACCGCCTCAGGCCGCCAGGTCGCAGACCGCCTCAGGCCGCCAGGTCGCAGGCCGCCAGTACTTCGAACTCTTGGCGGCCTAGCGGGGCGAGACCGGTCGGGGCCAGCGGTCTCGCCCCCGCCTCTTCTTGCTCTTCTTGCTCGGCGGCCTAGCGGGGCGAGACCGCCAGGGGCCAGGGTCTCGCCCCCGCCTCTTCTTGCTCGGCGGCCTGGCGGGGCGAGACCGGTCGGAGGCCGCGGTCTCGCCCCCGCCTCTTCTTGCTCGGCGGCCTAGCGGGGCGAGACCGGCCAGGGGCCAGGTCTTCTCTCGCCCCCGCCTCTTCTTGCTCGGCGGCCTAGCGGGGCGAGACCGGCCAGGGGCCAGGGTCTCGCCCCCGCCTCTTCTTGCTCGGCGGCCTAGCGGGGCGAGACCGGCCAGGGGCCAGGGTCTCGCCCCCGCCTCTTCTTGCTCGGCGGCCTAGCGGGGCGAGACCGGCCAGGGGCCAGGGTCTCGCCCCCGCCTCTTCTTGCTCGGCGGCCTAGCGGGGCGAGACCGGCCGGAGGCCGGGTCTCGCCCCCACCCTCCCTCCCCGCCTCTTCTTGCTCAGCGGCCTAGCGGGGCGAGACCGGCCGGGGCCGCGGTCTCGCCCCCCGCCTCTTCTTGCTCGGCGGCCTAGCGGGGCGAGACCGGCCAGGGGCCAGCCCCCGCCTCTTCTTGTCAGCGGCCTAGCGGGGCGAGACCGCCGGGGGGCCAGGGTTTCGCCCCCACTCTTCTTGCTTGGCGGCCTGGCGGGGCGAGACGGCGGCCTCGGAGGCCGCGGTCTCGCCCTTGCCCCCCTGCAGTTTTACCTTCTTGCCCTCGGAAATTCCCCCTTTACCCCCCGGATGGCTGTTTTCTATTGGCCCGGCTTTTGGGCGGTATCCGGTCATTTTGGTCCAAGGGGTTTTGGAAAACTATAAATAGACCCCCTTGGGTGCCTTGGAAGGGGATTGGATCTTCATCTTCTTCTCCTTCTTCTTGCTTTCTCCTCCCTTGGCTTGGTAGAGTTGAGAGAGCTCCTCCGGTCGCTAGGGAGGGGAAGTGAGGTAGCCTTCGGGGTGTGAGGTGGGACTCCGCGCTAGAGCGAGGGTCTATTTTCTTGATCCTTTGGCGTGACCCCGAGTGTAGTAGGTGTGAGGTCACCCCTTCCCGAGGGACGAACTCCACGAGAGACCAGGTTTCTGGTTTCAACAGTCGTAGGCATTGCGACAAGAAATCAAGACAACGACTGGAAGAAGAGCTACGATTCAACGGTCGGTGGGAAGAAGAACTCCGAAGTGGAAGACCGGCGGCCAAGCACTAGGCTGTGCCGAAAGAACTCGCCAAGAAGAAGCTGCTGCACTACACTACTTGGATGGCCGACCACACCACTATATATAGGTGGTGGAAGAAAACCCAAAATAGGTATGGCAGCCACCATGGAAGGAGATCAATCCCTTCCAAAAAAATCTCCATCATCACCGGAATAATGAGAATGCCAAATTTGGAGCGGCCTCCAAAATGGGATGACGGCAACCATGAAAGGTGATTAAAGATCCCTTTAAAGAAATCCTTCATTAATATCAGAATAATGTAGATTACATAATTGAAGTTGATTCCAAAAGAAGGGGGTCTGCCAGGAGGAGAATTCAGCGGAAAATTATGGGAGGGGCGACAAATACGCAACAGAGGTCCCCTCGCATACTCGTCAGGTAGGCGACTAGGTCAGCTACTCGCCCAACCGAGCGAGCTCTCCCGGGAAGTCTCCCAGTCGTTAGGGGTGTGGCTTTAAGTAAGACCCCCATCTTTTGATTTGCCTATACAAAGGACTCCGGGGTACGAGGAGACGGACTTCGAAATCTCGCAAAAGATCTTGAGCACATCGTTTCCAAGACTTCGAGCTGGGCCTTTGAATCCCTTATTCAGAGAGACAGGTCGCGAGTTTGCGACTATCTATCTTAGTCGCCGTTACTTTGTTGCCACCTAGTTCATCTCGTACCATGCTTGGTCATTTTTGGTTGTGGAGAGGAAGATGCTTCTAAGTATCTGAGTACTTGGTGTGACCTTCCTACCGCAACACCCGTGGTCCTCTTTGTTGTCCGTCTTTTTCTTCGTCCTAGCCCGTTAGCTGTCGAGCCCGTCCAATGAACCGGTAATATTAGGCTGTCTTGATCCGAAATTTGAAGCAGAGAATTTCCTGGCCTCAACACTAATATCTTAGTTTAACCAATTAAATAGTGTACAATCAATGTTGCTCCCTCCCTCTGTTATGCATTTGTGCAACATGTTTTAAAAAAAATCTCACCTTTACATAGCACGAAATCCTCACTTATATGTTGGTGCATCCATTGATTTTCTATAATTAAGTATATCTATATATTATAATGCGTATTTATATATGCTATATTTCTGCTATATGTTGGTTTAGTTTAGATCCGTTAGGTATCCAATAATTTATCGTCGGGGATTTAGGATAACGCCTATAAATATCTCTGCTGGCGCAACGTGTAAGTCATTCCACGGAATGATTCGAGCGCACTAACATCAAAGACATGACAATTGTTATAAATGCTATTAAGACAAAAAAATACTATTTTTCAACATAAAATGGTTAATGTTCATCAGTTGAGGTCAAACTTCTAGAAACTACAATTTATCACCACCGCGCATGCTCACCACCGCGCATGCTCATTACCGCAATCAACTCGTCAAACAAACACTTATTAGTAAGAAGGCCTCTATAAATAAAAGAGGGTCAACTTATCATTTTCCTTCCACATTTGAAATATATAATGTAATAAAAGAGAACAGTTATGAACACTATCAAGAAAAAATATTAATTTTCAACATAAAATAGATGATTTCATTAACTTAGGTCGAACTTTCAGAAACTATAATTCTTAATCACCTTGCACACAACTACAACTACAACTATCCTGTAATCCTGACAAAGAAATACTTGGTAATTAAGAAGGCCTCTTTAAAAAAAGAGGGCCAACTTATATTTTCCTTCCTCCATTTGAAATAAATAATATAATTGTTGCGGGCTATTTCGATATCCCGGTCGGAACAGATTCAATTGGACCGTCTTACCTTGCGGAGCGGTCGAGCGCGCACACAGTCGGAGAGAAAGAAAGGTTGACTCAGGATGTGATGACGTGAAAAAACTCATCAATTTGGTAAAAAACCACCCGACCGGATCTGTGCCGGTCTAAATCCACTAGCTGTTCGTTATTACAATGTGTTCTGAGAATCGGGGCGATAGACCGCTCCCGTTACAACTTGGGGTGAGAGAGAAGGTCTACGACTCCCAGCGGGCAACAGGCTGCGCCGCAGGAGCGATTTGTACACTGGAATGCGTGAGATGGCACTGGCGCTCTGAAGCTTGGAGCGCGGGTTTGTCGTGCGTCTGCTTGCTGGGGTCGCCTTCCTCCTTCTATTCTCTGCGGGACTTAGGCGTTTTGCTGCTGGTGGTGCGCTGGTGGCTCGTGGCGGCTTGTGGTGGCTGGAGGATGATCCGAGGGAGGAGTCCGGCAGAGCTATCGCCTGAGGAAGAAGATGACTGAGAGCCAAAAGATGAATTATGAGGAGACCATGAAGCTCCTTTTATAGCCTTTTGGGGAGGATCATGGCGGGTCCCACCACTAATGTAGTGGGCTAGTGGGTGGTTACCCACCAGATCGGACGTGAGGAGAGCCCACCCTGATCGAACGGTGGGAAGCCGCCTGACGGCGGTGGGGCGGCCATGTGTCGGCGGCGGCCGGCCAAGGGGCGGCCTGGACCGTCGGCGAGGCCGCGCAGCCGGCCTGGCCGCTGGAGCCGCGGCGAGGCCGGCGCGGCCTGGCCGGCGGGCGCGACCTGGCCGACCGCGGCCTGGCCAGCAACGGGCTGGCCGGCGGGAGCGGCCTGGCCGGCCGCGGCCTGGCCGGTGGCGACTGGGTCGGCGGCCGCGACCTGGCTGGACGAGGGGCGGCTTGCATGCCAGGGGCGATTGGCTCGCCGGGGGGAGCGGCCAGCCGCCGCGGCCTGCGCGGCCCGTCGGCGGCCTGTCCGGCGGCGGCCCGTCCGGCGGCCGCGGAGGCGCGCCTAGCAGGCGGCGGGCCGGGGCCTGTCTGGCGATCACTGCCCGGCCGACCGCGGCCTCTCCGGCGGCGGCGGCCGGTTGACGGTTACCTCTCCGGCGGCGGCGGCCGGCCGACGGTTACCTCCCAATGGGGGTGGTTTTCCTAAGTGGGGAGAGGGAGTGGGCCCCACCCCCCATGTTTTCCTCATCATGGGAGGTGGAGTTGACCAGTCAACCTCATGATCTCTCATTTTGGGGTGAGATTATGGGGAGCCTTCCTTATAAATGATGGCGTAACTCATCAATAATTTAAAAAAATAAGAGGTTTTACGCTTCGTTTGGTGCGGCTTATCTGCTCCGATGAGTTTGATCAAAAACATCATTATTTGACAAGACGGGTTATGACCGCCGCTGCGAACGGGACGGAGACGGATTTCTTTTCCTTTGACAGAGACGATTGGGATGGACCGCAGAGAGCCGGCCGAACCCTAGGAATGACAGAACTCTGTCTCGTTTTGTCTTAGTCTTAAATCCCGAAACCGAGGCGTCCTTTTATATGTCTTCATGAAAATAGGCTACTGCCGGCAGTAAAACTAACGCCTGGCGGTAGGTTCGCGTGCTTGTTGTGCCAGCTGTCATCCAGATCTGGAATAATATTTCAGACGAATCTTTTTTCAAAAAGCTAGCGCCCAGCGATATAAGGTAGCGCCTCGCGGTAGGTCTGATTCTCGAGAAGTCCTTCGTGATATTCGTCGAGATGCTAGCGCAATGCGTTAAGCATTATAGCATGGCGGTAGGTCTGTTACTCCAGAAATCCTTCTAATACTCGAGAAATCCTTCTGTTACTCGACAAATCCTTCACACCATTCGTCGAGAGGCTAGCGCGGCGCGGTAACAACTATCGCCTGGCGGTAGATCTGTTACTCGAGAAATCCTCCGCGCCATTCGTCGAGAGGCTAGCGCGGGCGTTAGAACTAGCGCGGCGCTATAGGTTCCCGTGAGCTCTGTCCAATTAATTCACGGATACCGCCCGACGGTAACTTCTAACGCTCGGCGGTATCATTCATAGGAGGCTTCTTCTCTTCACCTGAACCTGTTAGCCTGTCCACTATAAACACACAACAAACATGATCAAATACATACTAAGATTTGTTATTCTCAAACCAAAAGATGCGGAACGCATGTTCCAACAGCTTCTTCTAAGCATCTGGGTACATGGAGGGACCTCCCTGCCGCAACACCTGGGGTCCTCTTTGTTGTCCGTCTTTTTCTTCGTCCTAGCCCATTAGCCATCGAGCCCGACCGTTGAACCGGTAATCTTAGATTGTCTTGATCCGAAATTTGGAGCCTGAAATTTCCATCCTAAACCCTAAACACTAATATTTTAATTTAACTAGTGAAGTAGTGTACAATCAATGTTGCTCCCTCCCTCTGTTATGCATTTGTGCAACATGTTTTTAAAAAAAAAAAAATCTCACCTTTGCATAGCATGAAATCCTCACTTATATGTTGGCGCATCCATTGATTTTCTATAATTAAGTACATCTATATATTATAATGTGTATTTATATATGCTATATTTCTGCCAACATATTTTTTTATGACAAATGAATAGTTTATTTAAAAATGATTTGATATCTCATTTAATTATAAAGTTAATATATGATTTTTTATTTCAAGAAAAAAAAACTCTTGCATGCATTGTGTGTGGAAAGAATCATATGTTGAGATATATTATAAATATAATAGGTCTTAACCGGTTTAGTTTAGATCCGTTAGGTATTCAATAATCCGTCGTCAAGAATTTAGGATTATGCCTATAAATATTTCTGTTAGGGCAACGTGTAGGTCGTTCCAAATTTGACGGTCACACGGGATGTTTCGAGCGCACTAACATCAAAGACATGACAATTGTTATGAATGCTATTAAGACAAAAAAAATACTATTTTTCAACATAAAATGGTTGATGTTCATCAGTTGAGGTCAAACTTCTACAAACTACAATTAAACCACCGCGCGTGCTCATTACCGCAATAACTTTCAAACAAACACTTATTAGTAAGAAGGCCTCTCTAATTAAAAGAGGGTCAACTTATCATTTTCCTTCCACATTTGAAATATATAATGTAAAAAAAGAGAAGACAACAGATGATTTCATTAACTTAGGTCCAACTTTCAGAAACTATAATTCGTAATCACGGTGCACACAACTACAACTATCCTTACAAAGAAACACTTGGTAATTAAGGTCTCTCTAAAAAAAGAGGGCCAATTTATATTTTCCTTCCTGCATTTGAAATATATAATATAATTAAAATAAAATAAGAGGTAGACTTATTTGCTCTGATGAGTTTGATCAAAAACATCATTATTATATAGTTAAGATCCGGTTTATGCGGTCGTAACCGCTTGACCGGTGAAAATAAATCTCCCCCAAACGAAGCCATAATATATGTTCGGCAAGACGGGTTATGACTGCCGCTGCCAAGAAAATAAACTTGTTTTGAACTTAAGATGAATGAATTTTTTTAAGTGAGGTTGGCAGTTGACGAAAAACGAAGCCTTAATTTAATTATGATTTATGTATCTCATCTCTAAAGAAGATCAAGCCTGATCGTTTTTGCACGGCTCAACGATAATGCCGATCAGCTTGATATTTTCACCATCTTTTTCCTCACCCAAACCCTCAGCCCGGCCGGTCAAGCACTGAGCCCGGCCCGCCTGCAACGCCCAATCCGTGCGCCCAATAACAACCAGCATCAGCACAAGGCATGTGGCCTGTGCGAAGAGAAGCCCGAGCCACAGCCCCTTGAAATCTAACCCGGACCAAAACGCCAGCCCGACCCCGACCGGCATCCCGACCCCGTAAAACGAACCGAGGTTTATATTCGCCCCGACCCGCGGCCGAGCGCTGCCCCGCAGAACCCCGCACCCCGTCGTCTGCGGGCAATTCCCGAGCTCGCATAATCCGAGTATGGGTAACACCGATGATGTCAGCACCGCGATGGCCGCATCGGCGGTGAAAATCCTGGCCCACACGTTGCGAACGGCGAAGGAGAAGTAGAATGCGGCGAAGCCGAGCAGGGCGCCGCATGCGAGCCCGACACGGGCCGCACGCCGGGCACTTTCTGGCCGGTTGGCGCCGAGCTCGTTGCCCACACGTGTGGATACGGCGGCGCTGAGAGAGTGTGGGAAAATGTATATCAAGGAGGTGGTTTGAATGAGAAGGCCCATGGAGGCGACGGTGGGTTGAGGGTGGAGGAGGAGACCGGAGAGGAGGACCATGATCTCGTACCACCACCACTCAAGGCAGATGGAGAAGCAGCTCGGGATGGCTAGAGCGAGGAGAGATCGCCATTGATGGCCGTCGTCGGCGGCTGCTTTGGTGGCCGAGGTCGTGATGAGGAGGCCGGAGAAGCGGCGGCGGAGGTAGAGGATGAGGAGGAGGAGGACGTTGAAGTTGGTGAGGACGGAGGAGAGGGCGACGCCGGGGACGCCGAGGCGGAGATGGGAGACGAGGAGGAGGTTGATGGGGAGGTGAAGGGCGGCGGCGACGGCGGCGGAGGCGGTGAGGGGGAGAGTGATGGATTGTGAGCGGAGGAAAATGCGGATGGGGTGGAGGAGGGATTGGAGGATGAGGTCGGGGAGGGAGAAGATGATGAATGAATGGGCGGCTGCGGCGATGGCGGGGTCTTGGCCGGCGAGGACGAGGAGGCGGCGGATTGACAGCCAGAGGAGGGAGATGGGGAGGGAGGCGGCGAGGAGGAGGAGGACGGTGCGGCGGAGGGCGGAGGAGAGGAGGTGGGGACGGCCGGAGCCGTGGGACTGGGAGCAGATGGGGTCCATTCCGGCTGCTAAGCCGGAGAGGACGGAATAACCAGTGATGTTGGCGAAGCCGATGGCGAGGGAGCCGCCGGCGAGGGGAAGGGCGCCGAGGCGGCCGAGGAAGAGCATGGAGATGATGGAGCGGGAGTAGAGGAGGAGGGAGGTGAGGACGAGGGGGAGGGAGATGGAAAGGAGCGATTGTGCTTCATGAAGAGTAGTGGAGGGGGCGGGGTTTGGCCGGAAGAGAAAGCTAGGAGATTCATCGGCGCCGGCGTCGGAGGGTTTTGAGAGGAAGAGGTTGGAGAGGAGCTGCCGGAGTGGTAGTGGAGGAGGATGGCAGTCAATAGTGGTGGAGGAAGTTGTGGCGACGGGCGATTGGCACATATTGACACGTACGGCTGCAGGTTTAATAAATTAATGGTGGTGACTAGCTACAGCGTAGTATAGTGAGGAGGAACAAAAAAGGAAGGAGAGGAGAAGATAGAGAAGAACTGGGTGAATAAAGAAGGGGTTTATAAATAAGAAGAGCTGCCCGCCCGGGAAGACATTCTTATTGCTGCTTTGAAGGATACTATTTGTCTTGTTGGGGGGAGAGCAAACCGTGATTCACTGTTTCGCCTGCACCAGCGGGAGGAAACTGTCTTCTACTTTTATATTATTGTTTTTTTTTCAGAATAATACTTATTTCCCCTTTTTTTTTGGACAAAAATTATTTCAGTGGCTGTAAGTTAGGGTTGAGCATGTTATTCTTATTTTAAAATAAAAAATAATAAAATTTAAATGTAAATAAAAAAATGAACACTTTAAGTGTTTAATTTGCTAAATTTATAGGTTGCACAATTTAATTTTGAGCAAAATAAAAATAAAACGAAAAATTGCTTAATTTCGAGCCGATTTGATTCAATTTCGAGCCGACCCGATTCAATTTTGAACTGACTTGATTCGATTTCGAGCTAACTCGGAATCGAGTCATTTCGAGTCGAGCCATCTCGACACAAAATCAATTTCGATTTCGAGCCGAGTTCGAGTCGAAAATTTCGATTTCGAGCCGAGCCAAAATCGTTCGAACTCGACTCGAGATCAGCTCTACTCTAAGTCTTTGAATCTCACCATCTATATTTTTGACTGTTCCATTATCAACACTCTCATAACGTTCTATTTGGTTTGACGGCAGCGGTCATGAACGTGATGATTATGAACCGTGTCGTTCATAAAAGTCCAACCTCAACTAATAGGTAACTTCAGTCACTTTTTGTAAAAAATTGTGATAGCGGAAAACAGGACACCAGACGCAGGAACACTCAATAACACTGAGCCCAAGCAGACCAAAAACAACCAGAAGAGCAAGAACCCAGCTAAGTCGCCTAACCACCAAGGCAAAGTCGCCAATTAAGCGGACTCTGCAGATAGAATAACAGTCCGCGCACCTGCGAACAAACATCAGTCCGCACATCCTGAACATGCAGCCAAGGTAAAGATGACAGCTGTCGGAATCAGCGGACTAGATAGTCAGTCTGCACAAACTGCGCAACGCCCTGGACAACTCGTCTGGACTTAGAAACAGAACCAAACCACACCTGTTGCGTAATCAATGCCACCCCACCTAGATCCCCTGATTTCAGCCAAATTTCTCTCCTAACCAGCCCGGTTTCTCGTGGATTGCCAACATGACAATCACTTTTGGGAATCAGTTAATTCTCCTTCCTATGGAGACAACCCGCTCTATTCTGGAGTACTAGTTTGCCAACTTGGCAACTCTATTTTTGAAAGAGATTTATTCCCTTCATGATGGCAGCCGACCCCCCCCCCCCCCCCCCTCTCATTCTCACCCGATTTAGGGTATTCTCCTCCACCTATAAATAGGAGGGTGGCGGGTTCTTCCATCAGTGTGCAGCAGAATCTTCGGGAGTTTTCTCCAACCAGCCACCATTCAGCTTTGACGCTATTTCGGGTTGTCCTTCATTTGTCCATCGTCGTGTTCCTCTCGCTGAGTTGGGCTCCTCTCGCCGCAAGCCTCCGGCCTCTTCCCTTATCGCCGGAGTTCGGGGTTTGGAGTTCGGAGTTCTTCTCGCCGCTAGCAACCGATTTTCCCTCTCTCGCCAGATCCATTTTCTCATCGCAACGCGTACGATCAGATCTTGGAGGATTCAGACCACCATCTAAATTCTCAGTCTATTCTTCTCCTCCATATTTAGTCGTATTGTATGTTTGAGAAATTAATAGTGGATTTTATCTTTGCCTGCACAGTGGACGTACCCAAATTTTCAGGAAACCACTTTAAATGTTGATGTTCTTTTTTTGTTGATTGATCTTTGTTTGTTTGTCCGTTATTATCATTATTACTCGTAATCTCGTTCTTGGCCGTTAGAAAATTTATTTGAAGAGGAGATTTCTCATCTGCACTTGGATCGAACGATTTCCATAACAAGTGGTATCAGAGCCAGGTTCCGATCGGCGACCGTTTGGATGTTCCGTTTCGAGTTGGGTCAACGGTAGGTGACGACATCGGTCTGATCCCTATCTTCTCAATCTTGATCCGTAAATTTATTTGGTCGCTTCGGTATCCGTGAAGATTTTTTTAGTTTGATTCTTATGGTGACTTTCACACCAGGTGCAAAGTTTGAAGTTATGAAATTCGACGGAAAACACAATTTTGGACTATGGCAGGTCAAGGTCCGAGCACTACTGATCAAGAAAGGTTTACACCGTGTCCTATTGGGGAAGGCCAATAAGGACATTGAGGTTACCGATCGCACGTGGGAGAATTCAGATCTAAAAGCTTTGTCCATCATGCAACTTTGCTTACACGATGATGTGCTATATAGAGTTCTTTTAGAGACGATTTGTTAAAATTCAACAAACCGCAGACGCCCCCTTGGATACCCTGCTGAAAACTCAACAAACCGAAGGAGAATACGCCCACTTATAATGTTGAAAGTTTTCCCGGATCGTGGAGTTAGCAGAGGTTATCTCAACAAAGCAGTAACAACCAGCAACACATGCAACACAAGCTTCTTTATTGATCAAGAGCAAACTTCTTTACAAGGCGAGACATACATGGCGAGACATGCTTCACCAAAACCCAACACCGGGAGAGCAGAGACAGTTACAAAGACAAGAACAAAAACCAAGCCGCGCGGACTCAATCAACAAGCCGCCGACCTACTG
Source organism: Platanthera guangdongensis (assembly GCA_039583875.1). NCBI lineage: Eukaryota > Viridiplantae > Streptophyta > Magnoliopsida > Asparagales > Orchidaceae > Platanthera > Platanthera guangdongensis. The sequence goes on along the minus strand of CM077152.1, from coordinate 25,490,767 downwards.
CTGTGGAGTCCGCTCAGTCCGCCAGGTCGCCAGACCGCAACCCAAGCCGCGCGGACTCACCCTTATTCCAATGCTTAGCTCTTCACCGCCGGTCTGCACGCCGCCAGACCGCACAAGCTGCGTCACCGAATGGAACAGTCCGCCTGAAGCAGGCGACTTCCTGAACCCCGAACCAAGTCGCCAAAGAGAAGACCGCCTGGTCGCTATCCGCGACCTGCTGTTTACCGCCTGTTGCTTAACCGCAGAGTCCGCACTGTCCCTGACCGCAATCAGAGCCAAGTCCTGGCTTTCCAGTGCTATCCGCACAACCTGCACAGCACAATCGGGTCAACACTCAATCCGCGCGGACACAAAGTCCAGACTGCAGCAACTTACGCGAGCTCAATTACTGTTCACTTACTTCGGTCTAGGTTACTTATTTCCTGATGTGACATGGGTCCTATTTATAGGCACGACGATGAGTATGGTCACCGCCCTGGCCGATAGGATCACCGCCACAACCCGCAGCTAGAACAAGTGTGTCCGCACAGCCCGCGGACACACCTTCCAGTTCGCCGCTCCTGTGCAGATAGCCAGTCCGCCCCAGCTTCTCCAAGGTCGGACTCCAATATCCAGCCCGCCTTGCCGCCAGAGGCCAAGCCAGGACCACCACAGCCGGACTCCACAACAGCCGTGTCCGCCATTCTGCGGACAAGGCATCAGCCCGCAAAACCCGAGCCCGCAACCTCGCCATCAAGGCACCTGCCGGACTCAGCGGACACCCGGCTTCCGTCCGCATATCCCAAGTCCATTACCTTATTGCCAAGGCACCTCCGGACTTAGCGGACACGCCAATCCAGTCCGCTAACAGCAGACTCCAGTCCGCAACTCCTGAGTCCATTACCTCGTCACAAGGCTAAACCGGACTCAGCGGACTCCGGCTCCAGTCCGCACGCTCCTGCACAAGCAATTCTCCAGTCCGCATTTCCCCAAGCTAGCAAACAAGGCAACCGCACTTCTACTACGCTTGACGGACTGAGAAACCAGCCCGCGCTCCACTGCGCGATCTCCCCGGACTGAGCCAACCTGGACTTGGTTCAGTTCCCACCAAGTCCAGTCCGCTGGCCACAAGGGCCAGTCCGCACTTACTGGCGGACACTGGATCTAGCCCGCCATACCGGGCGACCTCCAGTTTCTGTCCGCGCTGACCGGCGGTCTCCGCGACTACTACTTGCCGCTTCACTAGAGCAAGACCAAGGCAACTGCCAAACTGGTCTGCCGAGCTCCAGTCCTTCAGTCCGCTTCTTGCCGGACTCCGCGGATAACATTCCTATCCGCCCGGTTACTTCCTGGGAGTAAACCGCCTGCTGAGCATACACTGGCCTGTCAGACCGCCGCTGCTGTCCGCGTAGTCCGCGCGAACAGACCGCCCAGGCCGCCATAGAGCAAACCGCATGCAACATCCCTGCCGACCTAGCAGTCCGCCAACCCAGTCCGCGTAGTCCGCGCGGATAGGTTTCCCAAGCCATCCATTCACCCACTTTCACTTCACAGAATTCAACACTCCCCCTTGAAGTGAGAAGTGGTGAATAACTCCAGCAGCTCCCGTAACCTTGAACCTGGTCCTTCCGATAGCATCTACGAAGAGATGTCCAAGACATAGTCCTCGCCCCGCATATCATGGACCATGAGGCAGCCCTCCAGCATCTCCACAAAGGAGTCATGCTTCCCTCTGCCTTCTTCAGCTTCAACCTCCACTCTTGCATCACAGGAGTATCACCAACTTCCTTGGACCCAGAAGCCCAAGCCTCGTTGCCTCTGAGAGAAGTCACCTCTTCAGACTTGGTGTCAACCACCTCCTTGATTCAAGTGGGGTCATCACAGCCAGAAGAACTTTGCTCGACCTGAGGGTTAGCAAAGAAACACGAGACCAAGTCTGCCGTATTCCCTTCGCTATATCGAGCTGGTGGCTTACTGATCCTCTTCGATCTCCGAAGAACCGGATCATGGCTAACCACCTTCGCTGCTATTGAACCAGCTCCGTTCCCGGGCAAACCCGGAACAATGCTCCCTTTGCTCTCTGAACAAGACGCCTCCTTACTGGAACCAAAAGCATCTGGAGCAACGCTCCCCCTGCTTCCTGAACCAGAAGACTCCCCTCTTGAACAAGAACTGCCTGGAACATCGCTCCCCTTGCTTCCTGAACCGGAAGCCTCCGCCTTCGAGCCAGAAGGTCCTGGAGCATCGCTCCCCCTTCTTCCCAACTCTGACGCCTTTGCCCCGGAGCTAGAACAACCTGGAGCACCTGGTGACTCAGGCAACTCCACTTCCTTAGCAGCAGCCTCCTTCAGCCCACCATCTGACCTGCTTATCTCTAGCTCCACATAAGAGCTACCCCAATACGGCGTCAACTCATCGAAAACAATGTCTCTCGACACTATGAGTTTCTTCGTCGCAGGATCCATACACCTCCATCTTCTTCTCTGCTCATCATACCCAACAAAGACTAGCTTTGTCTTGAGAGGACCTGGAGAGTGTATATAGCAGGTAGATCCAAACACCCGAAGGTGCTTCACTGAGGGCTTCACTCCGAACATCAGCTCATAAGGAGTCTTCATTATGATCGGACTAAGAGGCATCCGGTTGATGACATGAGCAGCACAGGCTATTCCCTCCGCCCAAAGAGCCTTCGGAACGCCTTTACTCCGAAGCCAACACTTGCAGGTCTCCGTTAACCAACGGATCATCCGAGCTGCAATACTACCCTGTTGTGAAGTATGTCCACAAGAAAGCTCCATCCGGATCCCTTGCTTCCTGCAAAAGCGTGAGAACTCGGTTGAGCCAAACTCACCACCGAAACCTGTCCTCAACACCTTGATCCTCCGGCCAAGCTGGCCTTCCACAAGCTTCTTGAACTCCACAAACAAGCGTACCATGTTGGACTTCTTCTTCATAAAGTATACCCAAGTATACCCAAAATAGTCATCAACCAAGATCAGCATGAACCTGCTGCCTCCAAGACTGGCCGTGATGGTCGGTCCTACCAGAGCACAATGGACAACCGCCAATGGTGCATTACATCTGGATTGTGCTTTGTCGACCATGAAGCGATAGGCTCCACTTTCCTGACATCCCGCACACCCCCGACCATTGCCATAGGATGACAACCTGGGCAAGCCTCTTACGAGTCTTCTTTCCGCCATTGCTTTCAGCTTGTCCATCCCTACATGCCCCAGTCTTTCATGCCAGATAGCTGCACTATCACTGGCATTCCTCCGATCAACTCCAGAACTAGTTGAAATCCCAACTACGTTCTTCTCCTTCCTCCCTACCTGAGCTACGTTCGCCGAGAGCAAGACAACCTTGCACTCCTTCCGAAGATGGCCTTGCTGCTTGCATTTATAGCACTGTGATCCTTCCTTCCTCTTCCTATCACGCCTAGGAGAAGCACTCCTTTCTTCCTGATACGAAGTAGAGGGACCATCGTCAGCAGCAACCTTCACCTCCTTCCTAAACAACCCATCAAGGGAAGTCCAAACCTCCGCAGCTGACCGACATCCACTGATGTGGTCCAAGAGCTCCGATGAGATCACCTGCTTGAGAATAGACTCCGCTTTCGCATTTGCCTCCTTCCAAGCTCTCATCGCCTCAGCATTGCCAGCAGTAACCTCTTGTCTTCCTGCTCCGCATACAACCTCCCAAAGGTCCTCGCCAAGAAGAAAGCTCTTCATACAGGACTTCCACCGTTCACAGTTCGCCTCTGTAAGAAGATCAATACCAAGACAACTTGCATCCTCCACTGCCATGGTTCTACCACTGGTTTCCTCTTCAGAAGAGCAACTACTTCCATTGAGCACTGCTTGACCACTCCAACAACCTGGCTCTGATACCATGTTAAAATTCAACAAACCGCAGACGCCCCCTTGGATACCCTGCTGAAAACTCAACAAACCGAAGGAGAATACGCCCACTTATAATGTTGAAAGTTTTCCCGGATCGTGGAGTTAGCAGGGGTTATCTCAACAAAGCAGTAACAACCAGCAACACATGCAGCACAAGCTTCTTTATTGATCAAGAGCAAACTTCTTTACAAGGCGAGACATACATGGCGAGACATGCTTCACCAAAACCCAACACCGGGAGAGCAGAGACAGTTACAAAGACAAGAACAAAAACCAAGCCGCGCGGACTCAATCAACAAGCCGCCGACCTACTGCTGTGGAGTCCGCTCAGTCCGCCAGGTCGCCAGACCGCAACCCAAGCCGCGCGGACTCACCCTTATTCCAATGCTTAGCTCTTCACCGCCGGTCTGCACGCCGCCAGACCGCACAAGCTGCGTCACCGAATGGAACAGTCCGCCTGAAGCAGGCGACTTCCTGAACCCCGAACCAAGTCGCCAAAGAGAAGACCGTCTGGTCGCTATCCGCGACCTGCTGTTTACCGCCTGTTGCTTAACCGCAGAGTCCGCACTGTCCCTGACCGCAATCAGAGCCAAGTCCTGGCTTTCCAGCGCTATCCGCACAACCTGCACAGCACAACCGGGTCAACACTCAATCCGCGCGGACACAAAGTCCAGACCGCAACAACTTACGCGAGCTCAATTACTGTTCACTTACTTCGGTCTAGGTTACTTATTTCCTGATGTGACATGGGTCCTATTTATAGGCACGACGATGAGTATGGTCACCGCCCTGGCCGATAGGATCACCGCCACAACCCGCAGCTAGAACAAGTGTGTCCGCACAGCCCGCGGACACACCTTCCAGTTCGCCGCTCCTGTGCAGATAGCCAGTCCGCCCCAGCTTCTCCAAGGTCGGACTCCAATATCCAGCCCGCCTTGCCGCCAGAGGCCAAGCCAAGACCACCACAGCCGGACTCCACAACAGACGTGTCCGCCATTCTGCGGACAAGGCATCAGCCCGCAAAACCCGAGCCCGCAACCTCGCCATCAAGGCACCTGCCGGACTCAGCGGACACCCGGCTTCCGTCCGCATATCCCAAGTCCATTACCTTATTGCCAAGGCACCTCCGGACTTAGCGGACACGCCAATCCAGTCCGCTAACAGCAGACTCCAGTCCGCAACTCCTGAGTCCATTACCTCGTCACAAGGCTAAACCGGACTCAGCGGACTCCGGCTCCAGTCCGCACGCTCCTGCACAAGCAATTCTCCAGTCCGCATTTCCCCAAGCTAGCAAACAAGGCAACCGCACTTCTACTACGCTTGACGGACTGAGAAACCAGCCCGCGCTCCACTGCGCGATCTCCCCGGACTGAGCCAACCTGGACTTGGTTCAGTTCCCACCAAGTCCAGTCCGCTGGCCACAAGGGCCAGTCCGCACTTACTGGCGGACACTGGATCTAGCCCGCCATACCGGGCGACCTCCAGTTTCTGTCCGCGCTGACCGGCGGTCTCCGCGACTACTACTTGCCGCTTCACTAGAGCAAGACCAAGGCAACTGCCAAACTGGTCTGCCGAGCTCCAGTCCTTCAGTCCGCTTCTTGCCGGACTCCGCGGATAACATTCCTATCCGCCCGGTTACTTCCTGGGAGTAAACCGCCTGCTGAGCATACACTGGCCTGTCAGACCGCCGCTGCTGTCCGCGTAGTCCGCGCGAACAGACCGCCCAGGCCGCCACAGAGCAAACCGCCTGCAACATCCCTGCCGACCTAGCAGTCCGCTAACCCAGTCTGCGTAGTCCGCGCGGATAGGTTTCCCAAGCCATCCATTCACCCACTTTCACTTCACAGAATTCAACACTCCCCCTTGAAGTGAGAAGTGGTGAATAACTCCAGCAGCTCCCGTAACCTTGAACCTGGTCCTTCCGATAGCATCTACGAAGAGATGTCCAAGACATAGTCCTCGCCCCGTATATCATGGACCATGAGGCAGCCCTCCAGCATCTCCACAAAGGAGTCATGCTTCCCTCTGCCTTCTTCAGCTTCAACCTCCACTCTTGCATCACAGGAGTATCACCAACTTCCTTGGACCCAGAAGCCCAAGCCTCGTTGCCTCTGAGAGAAGTCACCTCTTCAGACTTGGTGTCAACCACCTCCTTGATTCTAGTGGGGTCATCACAGCCAGAAGAACTTTGCTCGACCTGAGGGTTAGCAAAGAAACACGAGACCAAGTCTGCCGTATTCCCTTCGCTATATCGAGCTGGTGGCTTACTGATCCTCTTCGATCTCCGAAGAACCGGATCATGGCTAACCACCTTCGCTGGTATTGAACCAGCTCCGTTCCCGGGCAAACCCGGAACAATGCTCCCTTTGCTCTCTGAACAAGACGCCTCCTTACTGGAACCAAAAGCATCTGGAGCAACGCTCCCCCTGCTTCCTGAACCAGAAGACTCCCCTCTTGAACAAGAACTGCCTGGAACATCGCTCCCCTTGCTTCCTGAACCGGAAGCCTCCGCCTTCGAGCCAGAAGGTCCTGGAGCATCGCTCCCCCTTCTTCCCAACTCTGACGCCTTTGCCCCGGAGCTAGAACAACCTGGAGCACCTGGTGACTCAGGCAACTCCACTTCCTTAGCAGCAGTCTCCTTCAGCCCACCATCTGACCTGCTTATCTCTAGCTCCACATAAGAGCTACCCCAATACGGTGTCAACTCATCGAAAACAATGTCTCTCGACACTATGAGTTTCTTCGTCGCAGGATCCATACACCTCCATCTTCTTCTCTGCTCATCATACCCAACAAAGACTAGCTTTGTCTTGAGAGGACCTGGAGAGTGTATATAGCAGGTAGATCCAAACACCCGAAGGTGCTTCACTGAGGGCTTCACTCCGAACATCAGCTCATAAGGAGTCTTCATTATGATCGGACTAAGAGGCATCCGGTTGATGACATGAGCAGCACAGGCTATTCCCTCCGCCCAAAGAGCCTTCGGAACGCCTTTACTCCGAAGTCAACACTTGTAGGTCTCCGTTAACCAATGGATCATCCGAGCTGCAATACTACCCTGTTGTGAAGTATGTCCACAAGAAAGCTCCATCCGGATCCCTTGCTTCCTGCAAAAGCGTGAGAACTCGGTTGAGCCAAACTCACCACCGAAACCTGTCCTCAACACCTTGATCCTCCTGCCAAGCTGGCCTTTCACAAGCTTCTTGAACTCCACAAACAAGCGTACCATGTTGGACTTCTTCTTCATAAAGTATACCCAAGTATACCCAAAATAGTCATCAACCAAGATCAGCATGAACCTGCTGCCTCCAAGACTGGCCGTGATGGTCGGTCCTACCAGAGCACAATGGACAACCGCCAATGGTGCATTACATCTGGATTGTGCTTTGTCGACCATGAAGCGATAGGCTCCACTTTCCTGACATCCCGCACACCCCCGACCATTGCCATAGGATGACAACCTGGGCAAGCCTCTTACGAGTCTTCTTTCCGCCATTACTTTCAGCTTGTCCATCCCTACATGCCCCAGTCTTTCATGCCAGATAGCTGCACTATCACTGGCATTCCTCCGATCAACTCCAGAACTAGTTGAAATCCCAACTACGTTCTTCTCCTTCCTCCCTACCTGAGCTACGTTCGCCGAGAGCAAGACAACCTTGCACTCCTTCCGAAGATGGCCTTGCTGCTTGCATTTATAGCACCGTGATCCTTCCTTCCTCTTCCTATCACGCCTAGGAGAAGCACTCCTTTTTTCCTGATACGAAGTAGAGGGACCATCGTCAGCAGCAACCTTCACCTCCTTCCTGAACAACCCATCAAGGGAAGTCCAAACCTCCGCAGCTGACCGACATCCACTGATGTGGTCCAAGAGCTCCGATGAGATCACCTGCTTGAGAATAGACTCCGCTTTCGCATTTGCCTCCTTCCAAGCTCTCATCGCCTCAGCATTACCAGCAGTAACCTCTTGTCTTCCTGCTCCGCATACAACCTCCCAAAGGTCCTCGCCAAGAAGAAAGCTCTTCATACAGTACTTCCACCGTTCACAGTTCGCCTCTGTAAGAAGATCAATACCAAGACAACTTGCATCCTCCACTGCCATGGTTCTACCACTGGTTTCCTCTTCAGAAGAGCAACTACTTCCATTGAGCACTGCTTGACCACTCCAACAACCTGGCTCTGATACCATGTTAAAATTCAACAAACCGCAGACGCCCCCTTGGATACCCTGCTGAAAACTCAACAAACCGAAGGAGAATACGCCCACTTATAATGTTGAAAGTTTTCCCGGATCGTGGAGTTAGCAGGGGTTATCTCAACAAAGCAGTAACAACCAGCAACACATGCAGCACAAGCTTCTTTATTGATCAAGAGCAAACTTCTTTACAAGGCGAGACATACATGGCGAGACATGCTTCACAAAAACCCAACACCGGGAGAGTAGAGACAGTTACAAAGACAAGAACAAAAACCAAGCCGCGCGGACTCAATCAACAAGCCGCCGACTTACTACTGTGGAGTCCGCTCAGTCCGCCAGGTCGCCAGACCGCAACCCAAGCCGCGCGGACTCACCCTTATTCCAATGCTTAGCTCTTCACCGCCGGTCTGCACGCCGCCAGACCGCACAAGCTGAGTCACCGAATGGAACAGTCCGCCTGAAGCAGGCGACTTCCTGAACCCCGAACCAAGTCGCCAAAGAGAAGACCGCCTGGTCGCTATCCGCGACCTGCTGTTTACCGCCTGTTGCTTAACCGCAGAGTCCGCACTGTCCCTGACCGCAATCAGAGCCAAGTCCTGGCTTTCCAGCGCTATCCGCACAACCTGCACAGCACAACCGGGTCAACACTCAATCCGCGCGGACACAAAGTCCAGACCGCAGCAACTTACGCGAGCTCAATTACTGTTCACTTACTTCGGTCTAGGTTACTTATTTCCTGATGTGACATGGGTCCTATTTATAGGCACGACGATGAGTATGGTCACCGCCCTGGCCGATAGGATCACCGCCACAACCCGCAGCTAGAACAAGTGTGTCCGCACAGCCCGCGGACACACCTTCCAGTTCGCCGCTCCTGTGCAGATAGCCAGTCCGCCCCAGCTTCTCCAAGGCCGGACTCCAATATCCAGCCCGCCTTGCCGCCAGAGGCCAAGCCAGGACCACCACACCCGGACTCCACAACAGCCGTGTCCGTCATTCTGCGGACAAGGCATCAGCCCGCAAAACCCGAGCCCGCAACCTCGCCATCAAGGAACCTGCCGGACTCAACGGACACCCGGCTTCCGTCCGCATATCCCAAGTCCATTACCTTATTGCCAAGGCACCTCCGGACTTAGCGGACACGCCAATCCAGTCCGCTAACAGCAGACTCCAGTCCGCAACTCCTGAGTCCATTACCTCGTCACAAGGCTAAACCGAACTCAGCGGACTCCGGCTCCAGTCCGCACGCTCCTGCACAAGCAATTCTCCAGTCCGCATTTCCCCAAGCTAGCAAACAAGGCAACCGCACTTCTACTACACTTGACGGACTGAGAAACCAGCCCGCGCTCCACTGCGCGATCTCCCCGGACTGAGCCAACCTGGACTTGGTTCAGTTCCCACCAAGTCCAGTCCGCTGGCCACAAGGGCCAGTCCGCACTTACTGGCGGACACTGGATCTAGCCCGCCATACCGGGCGACCTCCAGTTTCTGTCCGCGCTGACCGGCGGTCTCCGCGACTACTACTTGCCGCTTCACTAGAGCAAGACCAAGGCAACTGCCAAACTGGTCTGCCGAGCTCCAGTCCTTCAGTCCGCTTCTTGCCGGACTCTGCGGATAACATTCCTATTCGCCCGGTTACTTCCTGGGAGTAAACCGCCTGCTGAGCATACACTGGCCTGTCAGACCGCCGCTGCTGTCCGCGTAGTCCGCGCGAACAGACCGCCCAGGCTGCCACAGAGCAAACCACCTGCAACATCCCTGCCGACCTAGCAGTCCGCCAACCCAGTCCGCGTAGTCCGCGCGGATAGGTTTCCCAAGCCATCCATTCACCCACTTTCACTTCACAGAATTCAACACGACTGTCTCTGGTCTTTGAGCAAAGCTGAGGAGTATCTACATGACGAAGTCTCTCCCCAATCGCATCTACCTCAAAGAACAATTGTACAAATTCAACATGAAGGAGGGTTACTTTCTACATGACCAACTGAACAGTTTTAATAAACAATTATCTAAGTGTCTCAGCATGAATATCAAGGTGAAGGAAGAGGATAAGACAGTTATTGTTCTGAACTCTCTTCCAAAGTCCTACGAGGGGATGGTCACTACCCTCACCTACAGTAAGGATATTTTGGACTTGGAGGAGGTCACGACAACCTTAATCTCTGATGACATCCGAAAGAAGTCGTCCGGCTCAGGAATTGCTGAAAGCTCTGCTTTATTCTCTCGGGGTCAGTCTGGTTCAGGCAGAGGAGACAAGTCTAAGAAAAGTACATAGAGTTACTGTAACTACTGCAAAAAGAAGGGTCATGGAATAAATGATTGTTGGAATCTTCTAAACAAGGAGAAGGGGAAGATCCCTTGTGATGAAAAGGAAAACTCTGTTGCATCCTTATGCCTTGAGGATGTCAATGAGGACGTCATTTTGCACTTTTCTCACTTATTTCTTTCCTTGTGTGTGTTTTCTTCCTACATTTTATTATCCTTTTCTTTTATTCTGTTTCTTTCCCTTCAATTGCTTACCATAATTTCTCCTTTTGTAGTCATGCTATTTCTAAGCTTGTGTTCTTACAACTCTCAGTTTTGAGTTATTTTTCCCTGGCCAAGAACTTTTTTTAATGTGTTCTGTTTCCCCTATTACTTAAGCTCTTTCTTTATTACTCCTTATTTATGAGCTTAAAGTGTGTCTAGTCCACCGTCTTCGACTAGTTCTTATATGGGTTCATCTTTCCATGCCGAGGTCAGTTTGTTTGCATTCTTTCTTGGTGTGTCTGCATTTATCATTTTTCCCCGCGCGCACGTCAAAGGCTAGAAATATTGACAATTCAGATTTTCTATAGGAGACCATCGCTGGAGGTGGAGCAATTGATATTTAGCTCCAGGTAGAGCATTTTTGAGTCAGCCACATCAGTCCAGTTGGTGTGCCACTCAGAGTCAGAGGAATTCTCTTGTGATCCATTATCAGCCGATGCACATTCAATTGGTTTATTTGGTTTTCTTTTTGGGTCTTGATGATCGCTGAGGCTTTTTTGGAGTTTTCTCAGCCAGGTTGAGCTTGTCTTGGGAGAGCGTCAAGGTGGAGATTGTTGCTTAATTAGTGCCACCCCTCCTGGATCCCTTGATTTCAACCAGATTTCTCTCCTCCCCAGCCCAGTTTCTCGTGGATTGCTAACATGGCAATCACTTTTGGGAAGAAGTTAATTCTCTTTCCTATGGAGGCAGCTCGCTTTATTCTGGAGTTTGCCAACTTGGCAACTCTATTTTTTGGAAGGGATTTATTCCCTCCATGATGGCAGCTGCCCCCTCTCCTTCTTACCCAATTTAGGTTATTCTCCTCCACCTATAAATAGGAGGGTGGTCGGTTTTTCCAACAGTGCAACAGATTCTTCGGTGAAGAGTTTTCTCCAGCCGGCCTCCATTCAGCTTTGACACTATTTCAGGTTGGCCTTCATTCGGCCATCACCATGTTCCTCTCGCCGAGTTAGGCTCCTCTCGCCGCAAGCCTCTGACTTATTCCCTTACCGCCGGAGTTCGGAGTTCTTCTCACCGCTAGCAACCGACCTTCCCTCTTTCGCCAAATCTATTTTCTCGTTGCAACACATATGACCGGACTTTGGAGGATTCAGACCGCCATTTAAATTCTCGGTCTATTCTTGTAAGACCCTCCTCCCGAAACACAAAACACGGCATGAGGGGTGTCTTATGTCCAGAACAGCCGCCTTGCGGTAGCATTAGCACACGAGCTGACCTGTACTACAAGACGCATATCCTGCCGGCTAAACATATCATCCATGCCAACCCAACATAAAGAGTAAATAAAAGCCAAATGCACACTAGTATATAAGTCCAAAACAATATATCAAATAAATAAGCAACTAAGGCTTCTATAATATCAGAGTATAAGATGCCAAAAAGGCTACAGTATGAATCTCTCACAGACTCACATCAGTCACCGATGGAAACCACGACACCGTCACATCGGGCCCTGTCGTCCTGGCCTGGTTGCTCTCCTGCGTAGCCTGCAGCTGCTCTATCTACAAGGTTTCCTCTTTAAAAGGAAGACGTAACAACCGTTAGTCAAAAAGACTAAGTGGCTATCACATCCGCTCTCCCGACGACTACTCAGCACCAGACAAAGAAAGGAACAAGGTACAATATACATAAAGAGATAGTAGTACAAACAAGTGGTATGGAATCGATCAGCATCAGAGTGTATCAATATTTACAATAAATGGGTATATAAATCTTCTTAAAAAGTTCTACCATCAGCAGTAGTAAATAGTGTAAATCTACGACAGAAAATAACTTAACTTATATGAATTCCAATATAGACATATAAGTTAAGGATCGGCTCAGCAGTAAAGTAACTCATCATATAAGAGTACCTATACAAACTTTTATGATACGGATCTTGTGTATGTAATGTAATGATATGTATGCAATGCAAAGACTCACCCATGATCACGCACATGCAATTGCTATGTCGACACAGACTTGTAGTTCCGATTTTTCGAGCAGGTAGCTAGCCTCTCAGGCGTCATCCGCCGTGGCCAGACGGTTATAGTAGAGAGGGCTTCTCCACTACTAGGTGGCCATACACACTACCAAGCCTAGGCCTCCATACGCCTCAATGCTAAGAACACAACATCGGAGCTCATATTCGTACTACAGCTCAGAAGGAGCCTTAGGTAGGTGTGCACCGAGGACCAAGCCCAACTGTCCTATCGTCGTGGTACGGAAGGAGCCTATGGGAGCGTATCACCAAAGGACCAAGCTCAACCGTCCACTTGGCATGGAATGAGCCCCAAGAATGAACAATGATGACCAAGCCCAACCGCCCAAAGTCTATCTGTCAACTCCCGTCGATGTGATGACTGGCGAGCCCGTAGACCTGCCACACTAACCATAACCCAGGATTACGACACCACAAGTCGACTCACACCGCATGCAGTTTCACATCATCGTGGAAGGAAAGGAGCCTATGAGAGGGTATCACCAAAGGACAAAACCCAACCGTCCACTTGACATAGAAGGAGCCTCGGGAAGTAAACACTGAGGACCAAGCCCAACCGCCCAAAATATCTTTTCATCATTACCAAACCAGTGCAGTCAAACACTCTCACTTACACCCTTTCACATTCTCATGCTCCAAGGCACTTAAGGGTCCATCATCAACACAGGTGGCAAGCCCCCTCATACAACACACAATCCACACTGCTACCCGTAAGGAAACACGACTCTAAGCAGTGGACCACTTTACACCTTCCCTTATTAACGCTTTTCATGGCCATGCATCAACCTCTTCCGATTTCTGCTAAAGATCGTGCATCCATCTTCCGTCATGCTTCCATCGCGGTAATCTCATTAACATAGCATAGTTCACCCCTTGTATTAACATGAATACACTGTTTACTCGCTTGATTGCCAAGAGTCACACCTTCTTCCAAACTTGTTACAAGGATTACAACTTTTGTATTCAGTCCATCATCCAGATCAAACAGTAACATGCTTGAAATCAGCCTCGAACTCTTATGCGTTCAGAAAACAATTTTCTGCTTGTTTACAACCAGCAAGTTCGATCGGACTTTTCCGAGGCCACAGACCTCGTATGAGAACATGTGACTACGCGTTGGAAAGGTATTTTCAAGGTCTATGACTTTGTGTTTAGCCGAAAATCCAGATCTGGCTGCATCATGTTTGAAAACAGCCTCGAATTTCACTGCGTGCAGAAAACAGATTTCTGCGCGCATCTTAAAGCGAAACGAACGACATCAATTTGTCTTCCTTCTCTAACCGACATTCCCAAATCACATCCAGGATTTTTTCCTCCCTTATTCATCCTCAAAAGGCCAACTCCCTTCACGAAACCAAGTATTCACCTTCACATAGAAGGAAGGAGTGGTTGAAGACGTCTTATCTTTACGACACAAGTCCTAGCATAGCCTCCTCCTAGGAACCTTATTCTCAAGAATCAAGACTTTTTTGATTCGATATATCTCCTAGGAATAACTAGAGATCTAGCACCAAAGGATAGGGTAGGAAGCTCACCTCATTTCCGACGGTTCCGAGATTTTCGGCCATGGATCTTGTCCTCCTCCTTTGCGGCATCCTCTGCTTCGTTGGCGGTGTTCTTCCACGGAAACGACGAGACTTTTCCTCCAGAATTCGGCTCCAGCGACCCGCAATATTCTTCTCTTCCTCTCCTGTTGGTTTTGCACAGTGACGACTCAACAAGAATGAAGCGGCAGAGACGGCTAGGGTTCGGCTTCCTCCTTTTTATTATAACGTGTTAGGGTTATGACACTTCGTCACGTGTCAATTTCTGATTGCACCGCCCAAATTAAGTATTATTTTAAATGACCGGTCCAAGGAATCATCCAGCACAAATCCCGAAGCCCGGTCCAACCCACCTACACAAGCCAGCAGATTCTGCCGAAAAACGCACAAGTCAAATTCGGCAAGTATCAGGCATCATACTCGACGAATCGGCAGATATAGCTGGGTATACTCGACTAATTATTCACTATTCTTTCTGAATCGCCTAAGTGATAATCGACGAATTCGTCGAATATCTTTAGTGATATTCGACAAATTCCCCTTGGCCGAAAATCCAACTTCTATCCCGTCGAATTCCTTTGACGATATTCGATGAATTCATTGAATATCCTTCGTTATATTCGACGAATTCCACTTAGCTATTTCTCCAAATACCGGTGTCGAGTGCGTCGAGTATCATACAGCGATACTCGACGAATAGCCCCCTTACTCGACGAATTCGTCGGAGGCGATATTCGACGAATTTCCCTTGGACTTTTCTTCCAACGATATTAGCAAATTTGTCAGATATCCCTGATGATATCCGACGAATTTCCCTTAGACATTTTCTCCTAGGCTATCCCACTTTGATCTGTTGGGTATCACTCGACTCAACACTTCACCCAACGCACTCGTCACCTTTTTGCTAGTGCACCTTGAGCCTGAGTCAAGTCTCTTGACTCAGAACACGCGCAAGGGGCCTAGCGCGAAATGGGACGTGATAAATCCTATAAACAAAATAAAAGATTTCGTCCCCAAAATCAGGCTAAAGCTATGGGGAAGTAAAGCATGAAATTAAAATAAATATGCCTTTAAAGTTATCTTGGGGAAACAAATTCGGGTAGCTCTTTTGCATCATGTCCACTGGCTCTCAAGTATACTCCTTCGCATGATTTGACCACAAAACTTTTACCAATGGGACGCTTTTTCGCCGCAAGCTACTTGTCTCGCTGTCCACTATTCACACCGGCTCTAGTCGGGCAGACATATCAGTTGCTACTGCTCCGTCTACGGTGAGGATATGTTGATCGGGCCGCAACAGTGCCTTCCGAAGTGACGACACATGGAACACGTCGTGTAAATTCTCTAGCTCTGGTGGCAGCTCCAACCGATAGACTAAAGGGCCAATCCTTTCCAATACAGCATAAGGCCCAACATATCTTGAACTGAGCTTCTTCATACCACGCACCCGTGACACTCCATGCATCGGTCGGATCTTCAGGAACACCTTGTCACCCGCCTGAAATTCCACCATTCGGTGCTTTGTATTATAATCCGTAGCCTGCCGACTTTGAGCCTCAAGCATGTGGTCCCGTATTAGTCTAACAAAAACATCAGTATCGTCAATGTACTCAACTCCCAAAACCTTCGGGTCTTCGTATTATACCCACCACAAAGGAGTCCTACACCTTCTTCCATAAAGGGCTTCATAGGGTGTCATCCCGATATTGGTATGATGACTGTTGTTATATGAGAATTCTACCAGGGGTAAAAGCCTTTCCCATGGCTCGCCACTATCCAGCACACACAATCTTAATAAATCTTCCAAAGTTCTGATGGTCCTCTCAGAATGCCCATCCGTCTGAGGATGAAATGTTGTGTTGAAGGTAAGATGTGAACCTAAATACGCATGTACTGCTTTCCATTCTCTAGAGGTGAAACAACCATCCCGGTCGGAAATAATTGTCTTTGACACGCCATGGTACCGTACAAACTGCTCAACAAAGAGGCGCACCAAAACGTCCACGTGTGCCTCTTTCTTAATAGGAATAAACCTGGCTACCTTCGTCAGGCGATCCACGATTACATAAGCTGAATCATTCCCAGAGCGTGAGCGAGGAAAACCGTGAACGAAGTCCATGGAAATATCCTCAAACTTCCACTCGGGGATGGGCAACGAATGTAATAATCCTCTCGGGCTCTCGCATTCCGCCCTCACCTTTTGACAAGCTTTGCAGTGCGTAACAAAATACCTGACATCTCTATTCATTCATGGCCAACACACGGTCTTCTGCAAGTCATCGTACATTTTGGCAATCCCAGGATGCATTGAATACTTAAAGCAATGTGAATCCCTTAAGACATCTTCCCGAATTTTATCGCCTTTGGGAATGTAGAGCCGGCCACGAAAATGAACGAGGCCGTCCTTTAGGGAATATTCGTCAGTAGAACCACCTTCAATTAACTTCAACACTTGGGCCAGAGCAGCATCCTTCCCTTGCTCTGCCTAGATTCGGTCCCGAATATCACACATTGTGCTCATTGCGGTTAGGTACTCCATATACCCTTCAGAATGGTCTTTATACACCATGGTAATCTCCATCTCTTCAAGCGTCCGAGCTAATTTCATACTCATCAATCAGGACTCAGGGTTCGATTCTGGTACCTTTCTGCTCAAGGCATCAGCTATGGAGTTTGCTTTTTAGGGGTGGTAGTTCAAAGTAAATTCATAATCACATAAAAATTTTAACCATCACCGCTATCTCAGGTTCAGCTCCTTTTAAGTATGAACATACTTTAAATTCTTATGATCCGAAAATATCTCATAGTGGACGCCAAATAGATAGTGTCTCCAAATCTTCAAGGCGAACACCACTTCCCCCAACTCCAAATCATGAACTGGGTAATTAGCTTCATACTTCTTCAGTTGCCTCGAAGCATAAGAGATCACATGCCTATGCCGCATCAGCACTGCCCCCATACCTTGGAATGATGTGTCAGTGTAGACTTGGAATCCTTCCTTCCCAGCTGGAAGGGCTAGGATGGGTGCGGAGGTAAGCCATCTTTCAGCTCAAGAAAACTCCGCACATCAGTTGCTGACTTCAGAGGCGACCATTCCTTCATAGCACACACCTTGGCTGGATCCACAGCTAATCCAACACCAATGATCATGTGGCCTAAGAAGGCAACTTCTCAGAGCTAAAATTCACACTTGTTGAACTTAGTAAACAAAGTATGCTCCTTTAACTTTTTCAGCACCAAAGTCAAGTGTTCCACGTGCTCCTCCTCTGTCTTCAAATAGACTAAAATTTCATCGATGAAGATGATGACGAAGACATTTAGGTATGGCTCAAACACTTTGTTCATCAGACTCATGAACACTGAAGGGGTATTCGTGAGCCCAAAAGGCATCACAGTGAACTCATATAGCCGATACCTTGGGCTAAATGCTGTATTCTGGATATCCTCCTCTTGTATCCTCAACTGATAATACCCCGAGCGCAGATCCAACTTGGAAAATCAGTATGCTCCTACCAGTTGATCGAATAACTCATCTATCCGGGGTAGTGGGTAGGTGTTTCGTACTGTCAATCGGTTGAGCTCTCGGCAATCTATACATAATTGCAATGTTCCATCCTTCTTCTTTACAAATAGAACAGGGGATCCCCAAGGTGACGAACTTGGGCGAACAAACCCTAATTCCACTAATTCTTGCAACTGAACTATAAACTCTGCGAGTTCCTTCAGGACCATTCGGTAAGGGGTCCTAGAGATGGGCTTGGCACCCGGTACTAACTTAATTTGAAAGTCCATTTCTTGATGCGGGGGTAATCCCGACAGCTTCTCGGGAAATGCCTCAGGGAAATCCTGCACCACTCACATATCTTTCATATCTATTGTCATCTCCTTCAACTCGAAGCAATTCATGTAGACTTCTTTCCCTTTCATATGGGCTTTTAAGGCCTAAATTGTAGATAATAACCTACGAGGTGCGAGTCTAATACCTTCAAAGATGACTTATGTATCCCCACATATCAAGGAAATTCGCTTCTCCGCACAATCAATTCTGGCGTAGTGCCAATCGAACCATGTCATGCTCAGAATGAGGTCGAATTCTGGCATTCTCAATACTGTGGCAGGGGTTTCAAAGGTCTTTCCTCCAAGAAGTATCTCCAATTTGCACTTGGTGGTTGCAGTCATCTCAGAGCCATTTGGGAGGCGTACTCTTCGAGCAATACCGGTGAAGTATTGCACTCCTTCTAAGCCTTTAACAAAGTCTGCCAACACAAACAAGTGTGTGACACCAGTATCGAATAGAGTATAGGCCGGTTTCCTACCAACCATCATAGTGCCTAGGTATCAATTATAAGACTCAAAGCTAGACTCCCAACATATCTTAGGCAATCAAAAAGAAATGCTTATAACATGTTAATCAGGTCACGATGTGTAACGCCCCGAAACTCAAAGGAGCAGAGGGGAATAATTTGGGCCAGTTTGAGTTCTGGCTGCAGGCACACGGCCTGGGACACGGGCGTGTCCCAGGGCGTGTCAAGCCTGTGTCGACACTAAGGCGTGAAGTCGACACTTTGGTCTCGACATTGTGTCGAGACTGGGCACACGGCCTGCGACACGGGCGTGTCGCAGGGCGTGTCGGCCCGTGTCGACACTTAGCCGTGAAGTCGACACAGTGCTTCGACGTTGTGTCGAGACACGGCACATGGCCTGCGACACGGGCGTGTCGCAGGGCGTGTCAACCCGTGTCGACACTCGTCCCGCGAAGTCGACACTTTGGTGTCGACAGTGTGTCGAGACATGGCACACGGCCTGCGACACGGGCATGTCGCAGGGCGTGTCGACCCGTGTCGACACTTAGCCGCGAAGTGTCGAGACCTTGTACACGGCCTGGAGCCCAGGCGTGTCAAGGTGACACGGGCAAGGACACGGGCGTGTCCTAGAACCCGTGCAGTGCTCGGGTTGAAAACGGGAGAAAATCATGGGGTACACGGCCAGCTACACGGCCGTGTCAGATGGAACACGGGCGTGTCAGCTAGAACACGGGCGTGTTCGAGACCCGTGTGAGGTTCCAGGTGATTCGATTTTGACGGCGAATGAGGCACACGGCCCTGGACACGGGCGTGTGCCAGGCCGTGTTCGGCCCAGATTGGGCATTTCAGTCCCGAATCGAAGCCGTTCATTTCTTTGACTGAGGATCCAATGGCTGGGGGTTGTTCCTGAAGGGATATACCCGGGTTTTGACTTAGAAAACCCTCACTTTTTCCACTTGTTATCTCTCCAAACCTTGGAGAAAGAAAAGCTAAGGCAAGAAGAAGAGGAGCTAGATCCGCCATTGGAGGAGCTTCGGAGCTCCGAATCGCAAGCCGACTCCGGATCCACGGAGGCAACGCAAGTGCGGTGATTTCCATCCGATTACTTTTCGATGGCGCCAAAGAGGACCGCAAGGGTAACGATCCTCGTCTTGAGCATGAGTCGCTCTTTTCTTTGCATAGGAAGCCCGCTCTCGCGAGTTTGCGGAGAGTTGGAGGCGTTCCTTCGGGTAGATATGTGAAGTCCCCGTTGTTTAGAGTCCGTATGCGAGAACGGACATAGGCATTTTGGTTGAAGCCTACCCGGACATGTAGTTCGGATCGGTGATGTTGCATTGCATAAGGCCGGAGAAGACTCCGTGCTATTTGGTGTTTTCGGGTTTTCTACACGGTAGATTGCAGCAGGGAGCCTTGGGGACTAACCCAAAGGTGCACCCGGAAAACTGGGCGGACACGAGGTCTTGCCAACTTGGTGGCCTGAGAGCCAACTTGAACATAACGGGGTTATGTGACTTGTGTTAGAATGGGACTCGGTGAAAGTTTGACCCGCGCATATGGCTTAAATTGCCGTTGCGATGTGAGCACGGGTTAGATGGAGCCGTACCCGCTTTATGTCGTTCGGGTTAGAGAGACCTAAAGTTACATGGCACTCGCCGTTGGCATAGATGTGAGTCTTCGGTGGTCAATGGCTTAAATTGACGTGACCAATACCATGAAGACGAATTGCTCATAGGAATGGCCGTCTAAGTGGCGGTGGTGAGTCCGGAATGTTAATGGCTTTAATTGACGTGACATCGACCGGTTCACCGAGAATGTGCCCTGAGTGCACGGGGCGTGTGGCCGTGCGAGCCAACGCCTGTGATGAAATGGCTATGTTAATATGCATTGCTCGCTTGTGCTAATGAAATGCAGGAAAGGAGCATCGCCGCCCCGAGTTGGGGGCGGGACCGTTATAATTTGGTCAGCATTGCTGACCGTTGCTTTGTTTGCCACCGTGCGGTGGTTTGTTTGCTTGCAGGTGCAGCTGGACCAAGCGGTCAATAGCGGGCTAAAGCCCTTTTTGCGAAGCTGGCCCTCGAAGGCCCAAGTGGATATGGTTTATGTTTTATTCATGTATGGCCGGCCTGCGAGCCGAGGTTTGTAAATCATGTAATAGACAAATGAAACATCTTGTAAGGCCTTAAGGCCGACTTTTGAGTATTTTGTATTGACATTCCTTTTGGTTTTAGTGGACATTCATGCTTGTGCTGGGTTCTTGATTTGTAACTCTTATAAATTGCTTCCGCTAGAATGCTCTGTGTAGGACGTTGAGATTGGTTGGATGGTTTCCATACGTAACCACCCGGTCTGTCTGTGGTATATGGCGTCGGGCCCCGGCCGGACCTACTGCTATATGCTATGCGACGGATAGGGGGTGTTACACGATGTACCTGCAATCACCTCCTGAGGATTCCTCTCTTGCGCCATGTCCAGCGCAAACACCTGATCCAGGGAAGGTTCGGGATCCCTTCCTCGTGGTACTCGTCCTCATCCACGCACATGTCCCCGTCCTCATGGAGCTGCCGAAGGAAGGGCAGGGAGAGCATTCCCACCTAGCTGTGGGCAGTAGTGCCGGATGTGGCTCGGTTGGTTGCACTGGAAGCAGACTCGCTCGTGTTTCTCCGTCGGCTGTAAATACATTTGTTGCGATGGAGGTAGTTCTGGCTGCGGGGTCGGACGCTCCATTCTAAAGTTCTGTCGGAAGCGACCTCTACCCCTATTATTTCCTCTTCCTCGGTTATTCTGCCTCCTTATATAACTAGACCGACTTCCATCAAACCCTCAGTGGGTCTCGTATTACTCCCCAAATGATCTGCCTCCAGTCCTTTGCCATGTCAATGATCTTAGCTAAACTCGAGTCCGCTATAAACAAAATGGCTTGCCTCAGGGGATCCCGCAAGCCTTTGTAGAATCGTTTAGTGTAACCTCAGTCATCCAACTCATAGGAGTCAACATACCTTACCAGATGCTGAAACTCTCTCTGGTATTCTGTAACCGACTTCAATTTCTGCTTCAGTAGCGGGAACCTTTCCTCGAGTTCGTCTCTAGCGGTCGACGAGATGAAATATTCCAGGAAAGCTCCCGAGAACTCAGCCCAACTGATCTTCGTATAAACTCGGCCTTAGAAGGTGGAACCCATGAGGGACTTCCACCACCTCTTGGCATGTAGTTCTAGGATAGACACTGCTAATGTCACAGCCATGCTGGCCGGACAACGGATTCCTGCCAACAGTTCTTGTACTGTGTCGAGCCATTCTTCCGTACGCACAACCGACTCTGTCCCGAGGTAGGCAGGAGGGGAGAGAGCTCGGAAAGTGCTTAACCAGTTTGAGCCAAGAGATTGTTACTACACTGGGGCCTGTTGAGACCTAAAGGCATCCAGAATGGTCGTGAGCGTCTGTCCCAACTCTGATTGCTGGAACTGAGTGGGTACGGGAGGGGCCGAAGTGCCCTCCACTGGCTCAATGTGCACTGAGATCTACTCGTAAGGTACAAACCTAAGGTCAGGATGGCTAATCTTAAGGTCAAAATTGGACATATTTAGTATGAATTACATATATACACACCACTGTTTCTGCTAAGTCAGTTTGTCCCCAAACTGAATAATCGAACGGGGGTGACGCCATTGTTCAATGACTTCTTTAGTTCAGGATCGCAGCAAGCTGATACCATTTGTAAGACCCCCCCTCCCGAAACACAAAACACGACACGAGGGGAGTCTTATTGTTGGGTACATTGGAAAATATGTACCAGATTTGAAGAAGCCTCACCCTACTCAATGATATACATCAACGTGTATTTGATGTTGTTTTGAGTTTATATGTGCAGGTTAAGTAAATGCAGGAATGCAAAAAAATTTCTAAGTCCATGTGTCGACACCAGGAGAAGCTGTGTCGACACCTATGAAGGCTTGTGTCGACACTGGAGAAAAGCTGTGTCGACACTTGGAGTTAATTGTGTCGATACTTGGAAAGGCTGTGTCGACACCAGAAGAAACTGTGTCGACATGCAGAGGCAGTGTCGACACACAGTGAAGCATTGTCGACATCAACTATGTTGACACCAAGAGGTAGTGTCGACACACAGGAATACTTAGTCGACATCAATTGTGTCGACACCAAGAGGCAGTGTCGACACACAGAAGACTTTGTCGACATCAACTGTGTCGACACACAGGACTTGTGTCAACACACACAGCAGAGATTCAACAAAGTTAAAGAGAAGTGTTTGTGTCGACACACAGAATCAGTGTCCACACATTATACAGAAGGCTGTGTCGAGAAGCATTAACAACAATAAAGGAGATGTGTCGACACCACCAGGGCTTGTATCGACACTTAGTTCACTTGTGTCGACACTTAGTCTATTTGTGTCGACACATGATGAAGTTCAGTCTCGACATTTTGCTGACAGAGATAGAGTTCAAGAAGTGACTGGATGACTTGACAGCTGTCATTTCTAACCGGTCTACTGCAACTCTCAAAGCTGTCAGAAGTTTGTTAGAAACCGGATCAACCAGTTACCATGCAGGAAGACTATATAAAGGCTTTCTCCTTCAACAGAAGATGATGAACTGATACAGAAGAGTCGTTGACGACCAATCAATACAGAATACTAAAGAAAGAGAAACAAAAGAATTTGGAGAGAGAGAGCTCCAAAGAAGAAAGGGGCTTTCATCATCAAGTCCCTCAAGTGCAGATCCTGAACCAATCTGCTAAGAAGGATTCAGATTGAGATCTGAATTTCAAGAAAGGAGCTGATTGAAGATCAACTTCATAGGATTTCAACCCTACTGAGTTCAGATTCAAGAAGCTTTGAAAAAAGCTAAGAGTGGTTGTTTTCTGCCATCAGTTTCTTCCAAAAAATGATCAAGAAACCATCCATCCCTTCTCTCTCTATCTGGGTGGTGGTTAATTACATACTTAAATCTATTTTCTGTAGGATCTTTTTAAGATCTGATCTGTAAGCCTAATTTATAAAGGCTGAGTTGTAGGAGATTTAGGTATCTGAGTGGTAGGCCTTGTTGAAGGCTGAGGTAGGCCTATGAGCCTGAGTTGTAGGAGATTATTATCTATGAGATGTAGGCCTTATTGAAGGTTGAGGTAGGGCTGTGTGCCTGAGCTGTAGGAGTGTGGACTCACTCTAAGATTGTTCTGAACTGTAAGATCTGTAGATCTGAGGTGAAGATAAGAAGTTAGGCCGAATCTAGCACACTGCTAGATAGACGAAGGGGGAAAGTGGATGTACCCACTACTTGGGGAACCACTATAAATCCTGTGCACTCTGTGATTGGATATATTTCTGTGATGTGTTTGCTGTGTTAATAGTATAACCAACAGAAAACTAGAGTTTATTATCTGCCTTAGAATAAAAAGGATTTGAACCTATTCACCCCCTAGGTGTATTAGGTTATCTTGAAACCAATTCTTTCCAGTATTATCAAAGCGAGGTTACTCAAAGAAGAACTTAACAGTCTGAGTTAGATCCATAAGGCAGATTCAAGATCAAAAAATGGGTTCAAGAGAAAATCATAAGGAACTAAGGTCTATGAAATTACCCATATGTAGGAAGGAGATATTTGGAATATGGAAAGAAAGGGTCAGGCTGTTTATGGAGGCTTATGATCCAAGGATCTACATTACAGTAAAGGAAGGTCCTTATATTCCAATGAAGTTGTCAGTTCTAGATGCAAACCAAAGAATTCGCAAGGATTTTTCAGAGATGACTAAGGATGAGATCATCCTGAAAACTATGGATAAAAGAGCCTAGAATATCATAGTAAGTGTCATAGATGATTCAACCTTTAAAAATTAAATTCACTGCAAGACCTCCAAGGAAATGTGGGATACTTTGATAGTATACATGGAGGGTTCTGAAGAAGTCAGACAGGATAGAAAGTCTATGCTGAATCAGGAATATGAGAGTTTCAAACAAGAAAAGTCTGACAGTATAACTGAGTGCTATAAAAAGTTCTATAGAATAGTAAATGAGCTGATGTCCTATGGAAGAATCTTCAGTACATATGAACTGAATGATAAATTCCTAAGATCCTTGACAAAGGATTGGGACACTAAGATTTGTGTCATTAGGGAAGTGGTCAAACTTGTAGATATCTCTCCTCTAACTTTATTTGGAAAATTACTGTCATATGAGATGCAGTTGATGGCTAGGAAAGAGGAAGAGAAAAGTGCAAAAGGGGAGCATAGAGAAAAGTTTGTGGCCTTCAAGGTTGAAGACACTAGGAAGAAAGGAGGACGTCTCCATCACCTCCTAAGATAGTTGCTGAAATTGCTTCAGATAGTTCAGACAACAAAAATTCAGACATCAGTGACTCAGATAAAGACTTTGCTGCCTTCACAAGGCAGTTTCAGAGATTCCTGAAGAATAAGCAGTGGAAGTCTAATCCCTCCATATCTCAGCCTAAGGATGATTATTATCAAAAGAGGAAGTCATCCAGGAAGGACAGGAGCAGGTCTAAGCCAAGTAAATCTACAACATCAAATATAGTTTGTTACTGTTGTAATAGGCCTGGACATGTTGTGGCTGAGTGTCCAGATAAAAGAAAAGAGTCTGCTGATAAAAAGAAGATTCAACACCAGAGCAAGAAGGAGAAATCCTTTATTACTAAGAAGGAGAAGAGCTTGACAGAACAATCATCTTCAGAGTAAGAATCTGAAGCTGAGGCATACATTGGTCTATATGCAGCAGATGAAGAAGATGAGTTTTTGCAAGTGCTGAACTCTATCTATGAACAAGAAGACCATCAGTGCAAGGGACTGATGGCTGTGTCAGAAGAAGACAAGTGCCAGGATCAACCTGGTCCTAGTAAGGTACAATGTTTTTCTAGAAATTTAGATTGTAGTACTGGGTCAGAGTCCGCAACATCTGCATCAAGTGATGTGGATGGGTATGAGTCTGAAGGTGATATTCATCAGCTGATAGATGAATATGGGGACTTGTTGCAGGCACTAAAGAAAAACAAAAACCTGGCCAAAACTCAGGCTAAGGAAATTGCAGATCTTAAGATGATTGCATCTAATTCAGAGAAGATGTTGGATCAAAAGTTGAATGAGATTGCCAGATTGAAAAACATAACTGTTATTCAATTGGGAACAATCATATTTAAAAATGATCAGATTAAAAGTCTGGAAAACAGACTTCAGAAAGAGAAGGAGATTGTGGCTAGTTTTTCTAAGCCAAAATCTGTATTACCCTTGATTGATGAGTTTGTGTCTCAAAAGGGTAAGGCATGATTAGGGTTTAAGAGAACTGCATGGACTGCTAAGTCCAATAAAAAAGGCAATTCCCCAGCACAGAACAATAGATCTGCTGCTAATAATTCAGCTAAAGTTGTACCTAAACAAAGGTATAATAAGTTTGAGTGCTGGTGCTGTGGCAAGATAAGCCACTTTGCCTTAGACTGTTGGCACAATATCAGTGTTAAGGAGAGTAGCAATCTGCCTGTTAGAAAAGCTACAGGAAGATTTGTTAAAGTTCAGACTAACTTGCACCAAGGACCCAAAAGTTATTTGGGTTCTAAGGTTAAATAATCTTTATTGCAGGTGAGTCCAAGTTGCCATGCCTCTATATGGTACTTGGACAGTGGATGTTCCAGGCACATGACTGAAACAAGGGGATTACTGAAGGACTACTCACCTATGCTGAATGTGCCTAAAGTTATCTTTGGTGGTTCTGAAAAGGGAGTCATCAAAGGTTTTGGTAACATTTCTAATAACTCAGTTACAATCACTCAAGTGGCCTATGTAAAGAGTTTGAAACACAACCTAATTAGCATAAGTTAGCTGAGTGATTTAGGTTATGACATTTCATTTGTCAAGAATGGTTGTCATATCAAAAGGTCAAGTGATCAAAAGGTCATATTGACAGGATATAGAAAAAGAAATGTGTACTGTCTTAACTTTGAGTGTGAGAATAATGTTTCTCCTATTTATCTTGTAGCTGATGAGAGAGCCTCTCATTGTGTTAAATGACATAAGAGGCTGGCCCATCTTAACTACAAGACTATTGGCCAACTCTTTAACAAAGATTTAGTGAGGAATGGTCCTCAAGTTAAGTGTATAAAGGATGGGATATGCTCAGATTGTCAAAAAGGCAAGCATACCAAATCCTCCTTTCATAGCCTTGAAAATAAGGATTCAGTGAGGTGCTTATACCTCTTGTATATGGATCTATTTGGTCCTATGCCAGTTCATAGTCTAGGTAGGAAGGTCTACACTTTTGTGGTGCTAGATGACTATTCTAGATATTCATGGGTGTTTTTTCTGAGACAAAAATCTAAAACCCCAAGTATTTTATATAGTTTTGTCAAACAAATTCAGAATGAGCTGGACAGTACAGTGGTCAAAATCAGAAGTGACCATGGCACTGAATTTCAATCTGAGAGTATGACAAGACTGTGTGAAGAATTTGGGATTTTTCAAGAATTCTCATCACCTAGAACACCACAGCAAAATGATATTGCTGAAAGGAAGAATAAAACACTGATTGAGGCTGGTAGAACTCTATTGAGTGACACTTCTCTCCCAGAATATTTCTGGGCTGAGGCAGTAAACAATGCATGTCATGTGATCAATAGGGCTTCTATCATCAAAAGCCACAAAAAGACTCCCTATGAGATTATGAAAGGCAGAAAACCAAACTTATCCTATTTTAGGATCTTTGGTTGCAAGTGTTATGTCCTTAACAATGACAAGTCTTATCTAACTAAGTTTGCTGCCAAATCCCAAGATGGGATATTTGTTGGGTACAACAATAATAGTGTTGAAGATGGTGACCGGGCGGTCTGGCGGTCTGTCTTGGCGGGTTGAAGACCACGCGGTCTGGCGGTTTGTCTCAGCCGGCTTGGAGACCGGGCGGTCTGGCGGTCTACCCTGGCAGTCTCTCTTTCTCTCTGATGGTAGCCGTGCGGTTAGCCCTTCTGTCTAACCGCGCGGCTTGTGCGGTTTGTTTTGTATAGTCCGCTTAGTCCTGTAATTTTTTAGTCCACCATCTCTTATTTGTATTCTCTCATCTCTCCTCCATTCTATATAAGAGAGGGCATACCTTTGTAATAGACACCTTTTTCAGATAATAAAGTTTCTGTTAAAACCTCTTCCGGTTTGTTTTAGCTCCTCTTTCGGCTTGTTTTTGTTCAGTTCTAACATGGTATCAGAGGACACGGTCGTTTCCTCCTGATTGTGTGCGCTCTCTGTCTCTCGCGGCTTGTTTTCCGCTTTCCGCGACCTGTTCGCGCGGCTTGTTTATGTCCGCTGCCCTGATCGCGCGGCTTGCTTCTCCTTGGTTCTCTTCTCCTGCTACTATTCGTCGCCGCGACCTGTTTCGTTGTCGCCGCGCTCCTGGTTCCTTCTTGCCTCTCCGACTTCCTCGTCGTTGCGGCCTCTTTCTGTTCGCCCGGCCTGTGACTTGTTGTAGTCGCTGCTCCTTGCCTCCTCTTCTGTTTGCTCGGCCTTTTCAGTCCGCGCGACCTCTTCCCCGCTGTGCCTTTGACTGCTTTCTAGCCACTTGTGTTCATGCGGCTTCTTCCTTTTCTATCCGCTGCGGTTTCTTGCTGTGTTCTTGCTGCTCCTCTTAGTCGCTGCGGCCTGTTTACTAGTTGTTGCGACTTGTTCTCCTCTGTTCGCCCGGCTTTTTCAAGCCGTCCGACTTCTTTCCCTTTGCTTTGCTTCTAGGTAGCGGCCTTCCGAGCCGCACGACCTATTTTCTGTTCGCCCGACTTGGTGTTCTTTTCTCTTCTTCGCTTCACCGTTCGGCTTCTTCCTCTTCTCGCGGCTTGTTCTTATCGTCGCAGTTTGCTCCTCTCTTGCTTCCATGGCTTTCCCCTCCTCCAGTCTGTCCGCCTCGGTGGTCACCTCTTCTGGTAGTGCTCATGTTGTTACCCACGGAAGATGGCTAATCGACTCTGGTGCAACAAATCATATGACCGGCAATCCGCAATGTTTCTCTCTTCTTGAAACACATGCTCAATTGCCCCCGGTCATTGTTGCGGATGGATCTCCCTCACCGGTCCATGAGACGGGCATGGTTCAAGTCACTCCGTCTCTGTGCCTGGCTGATACCCTCTATGTGCCCAAGTTTCCGTGCAATTTATTATCGGTTACTTCTTTATGCAAGCAATTACGGTGTTCTGTCTTATTCACCCCTACCTCTTGTGCTTTTCAGGATCCGGACTCCCAACGGACGATTGCTACCGGGACTGAGAGTGGTGGCCTCTACTTCCTCGATAATGTCTCTGCTCTATCCGCCTTCTCCTCCTCCTCTACAGATCTTCTCCAATGGCATCTTCGTCTTGAACATGCTCCTCCCAGAATTCTATGCCAACTCCTGCCGCACCTCCCTCCTCATCATCCTCCTCTAAACTGTGATGCATGCCAACTTGGCAAACATCACCGCTCATCCTTCCCACCAACGCAAAGTCGGGGCTCTTCCCGTCCGTTCGACCTCGTTCACTCTGACATATGGGGACCCGCTCATAACCTCACCATTGGTCGGGGTAGTTCCTATTTTGTCACCTTCATTGATGATTTCTCTCGGTGTACGTGGGTGTATCTTCTCAAAGATCGCTTCGAGCTGTTCTCTGTTTGGACCTCATTTTATTCTATGGTTAAGACTCAGTTTGATACGTCTATTAAGATCCTTCGTTCTGACAATGCTAAGGAATATCTTAGCCAAGACTTCTCCTCTTTTTGTATTCACCATGGTGTTATTCGTCAAACAAGCTGTGTCTACACCTCACAACAAAATGGGGTGGCGGA
This sequence comes from Platanthera guangdongensis, assembly GCA_039583875.1. NCBI lineage: Eukaryota > Viridiplantae > Streptophyta > Magnoliopsida > Asparagales > Orchidaceae > Platanthera > Platanthera guangdongensis. Next base: position 25,461,522 of record CM077152.1, on the reverse strand, counting down.
ACGCAAAAACCGTCACCTCCTTGATATCGCTCGCACTATGATGACTCAAATGCATGTTCCTCGCTCCTATTGGGGCTATGTTGTCCTCCTCTCCTGCTATCTCATCAATCGTCTTCCCTCCACAGTTCTCCACGGTGCTACCCCCTTCTCCATTCTTTATCCGGACAAGGATCCCTTTCCTCTTCCTCTGCACATCTTTGGGTGCACTGCCTTTGTGCACTCTCCCGCTGCCACCCGTGATAAACTCTCATCACGTGCCACTAAATGTGTCTTTCTGGGGTACTCTCCCACTCAGAAAGGTTATTGTTGCTTTGACCCCGTTACCCGCAAGCAATTTGTCTCTGCGGATGTCACCTTCTTTGCCAATGCATCTTACTTCTCTCCCGCTTCCTCCTCTCCTCCTCCTACTTTTCCTACCAACCCATCCCTTCCCTCTGCTCCCACTGCTGTTCCGCCATCTCCACCCTCTTCCCCATCACCATCATCTCCACCCTCTACTCCACTTTCTCCCTCCACTCCGCTGTCATCTCTCTCTACTCCCGGGCCAGCTCTCTCCACCACGGATACTCCGGATACTGAGGCACCTGCAGACCTGGATCTCTCGATTGCTCTTCGCAAAGGGGTTCGGGCATGTACCCAACACCCGCTTGCAGCAGTTGTATCCTACGATCGTCTTACCCCTTCCCGCCGAGCTTTTGCACTGGCCATCTCGGCCACTGCCACCCCCCGTTCCTACCAGGAGGCTCTTACTATTCCTCATTGGAAGGTTGTCATGGATGAGGAGATTGCTACTTTAACTGAACGGGGTACCTGGACCCTTGTTTCTCCTCCTTTCGGCACGGATGTTGTTGGTTGTCGGTGGGTCTTCGTGGTGAAGTTTCTCCCGGATGGCAGTGTGGATCGTTATAAGGCTCGTCTGGTTGCCAAGGGTTTTACCCAAAATTATGGCGTAGATTACTTTGACACTTTCTCTCCAGTGGCTCGTCTTAGCACTATTAGGGTTCTTCTCTCTGTGGCTGTCAACCGGGATTGGCCCATCTCGCAGCTCGATGTTAAGAATGCCTTCCTCTATGGTGATCTGCAGGAAGATGTTTACATGGAGCAACCTCCTGGGTATGTTGCTCAGGGGGAGATACGGGTATGCCGGCTAAAGAAGGCTATCTATGGCCTTAAGCAGAGTCCTCGTGCCTGGTTTGACAAGTTCAGTGGCATTGTTGCGGCCATTGGTTTTACAAGAAGCTCAGCAGATCACTCCTTGTTTGTTCGGAAAACTGCCTCTGGTCTTGTTGTTCTTGCGGTTTATGTTGATGACATTCTTCTTACTGGCGATGACCAGGATGGGGTATTGATGACCAAGAAACACCTTCGTCAACATCTGGTCACAAAGGATATGGGCTCCCCGAAATACTTTCTGGGGATTGAAATCTCTAGAAAGTCCAACTCCATGGTCCTTTCCCAACGGAAGTATGCTCTTGATCTTTTAAAGGAGGCAAGACTCACTGGTGCTAAACCTGCACATTGTCCTATGGCTGCTGGAGAAGACAAAACTTGGACAGATGACTCGCCTCTTCTCTCTGATCTTACGAGATACCGGCGTCTGGTGGGCAAACTCATATATCTCACGGTAACCAGACCCGACATCTCTTATGCTGTTGGCAAGGTGAGCCAGTTCATGCAAGCTCCGAGGGAGTGTCATCTACAATCTGCTCTGAGGATATTAGAGTATATTAAAGCTGCTCCAGGAAAAGGACTCCTATTTTAGAAGAATGGTCACCTAAGAGTTGAACCTTACTCTGATTCGAGCTATGCGGATGACAAAGGGGACCGCAAATCGACATCAGGTTTCTGCAAATTTGTTGGAGGCAATCTTGTGAGTTGGAAGAGCAAGAAACAGTCTGTAGTTTCCAGGTTTAGTGCAGAGGCGGAATATCGCAGCATGGCGTCGACTACATGTGAGTTGAAATGGTTGCGGGCTCTCATGCTTGACTTAGGAGAGGTTTACAACTATCCTCTTCCTATGTTCTGTGACAATAAGGCCGCGATATACATTTCCAAAAATCCGGTCTTTCATGGGAGAACAAAACACATAGAAGTCGACTGTCATTTTATTCGGGAAGAAATATTGAAGAAACAGATTTGCACTCCATTTGTCACTTCCGACAACGAGTTGGCAGATGTCTTCACCAAGCCGGTGTCTGCTTCCTTTTTCCACATCTGCGACAAGCTGGGCATGATCGATATATATGCTCCAGCTTGAGGGGGAGTGTTGAAGATGGTGACCGGGCGGTCTGGCGGTCTGTCTTGGCGGGTTGAAGACCGCGCGGTCTGGCGGTTTGTCTCAGCCGGCTTGGAGACCGGGCGGTCTGGCGATCTACCCTGGCAGTCTCTCTTTCTCTCTGATGGTAGCCGTGCGGTTAGCCCTTCTGTCTAACTGCGCGGCTTGTGCGGTTTGTTTTGTATAGTCCGCTTAGTCCTGTAATTTTTTAGTCCACCATCTCTTATTTGTATTCTCTCATCTCTCCTCCATTCTATATAAGGGAGGGCATACCTTTGTAATAGACACCTTTTTCAGATAATAAAGTTTCTGTTAAAACCTCTTCCGGTTTGTTTTAGCTCCTATTTCGGCTTGTTTTTGTTCAGTTCTAACAAATAGTAAGGCTTATAGGGTCTACAACTTGATTACTCAAGTTGTAGAAGAGTATGTACATGTTGTCTTTGATGAAACAAGACTTATTAACAGTGAGTTGCCAAATAGTTTTTGCAGTTCTACAGGTATAAATGAGAGAATAAATAAGCTTACCATTATAGAAGATTCAACTGCAAATCAGGAAGTGGAAAATGGTGGCTGCTGTCCAGGGGGAGTACAAGACTCTCCAGATGTCGATGAAAACTAAGAGGTGCAGCATAATGAAGAGACTGGAGGTGTTCAACCTGAAGATAGACTACCTCCAGCTATTAGACACTTAAAGGATCATCCAGCAAATTAAATAATTGGTTGTAACATCACATTTCCAACTAGACACCTAGGAGTGATTTTTTCCATGACCAGGTCATGACAAACCCTAGGAAGTCAGGAATGGGCCAAGAGATAGGAGACAAAATGTGGAAAATCATCATGGTCTGCAAATAGTAGAACTCTAAACAATGGTTTAGGATGACTATGGGCTACACCTTGACCCCAAGACCCTACCACAACACCCCTAATACCTTGGGAGGCCCATTAGAGCCATAAGGACCCATTGGGGTCAACCAAAGAGGCTCAGTTGACCAAGGTCAACCCTAGCCCTAAATGGGTCAAACTAGCCTACTTAGGGTCAATTGTCCTACTCCTAGCCTAGAACCTATGCCCTCCTAACCCTAAAGTGAGGTCAATGGGTCACTAAGAACACATTGGGGCCAGCCCTAGAGGCTAGGTTTACCCAAGTCAACTCAAGCTCCTAATCTGGTCAAAGTACCCTTACTAAGGGTATGTGACCTCCAAAGTGCAGGGTAACCCTACATAACCCTACCTAGACCTTAGGGGAAGACAATGGGTCACCAAGGACCCATAGGGGTTAACCCAAATGGTCATGTTGACCCAAGTCAACTCTAGCCCTAAAATGGTCAAAGTGCCCTTACCAAGGGACATGTGACCACCAAGATGCCCAACCAACCCTATTCAAGTATTCCTAGACCTTAAGGGAGTCCAATGGGTCACTAAAAACCCAATGGGGTCAACCCAGATGATCAAATTGACCCAGGTCAACCCTAATTTGAACCAAGTCAAACCTAGCCCAAAAAGGGCTAACCCAAGCCCAAGCCACTTCTTCCTTAGGCTAACCCCATTTCCATGTTCATCATAACTAAGTGGGCTGCACTTAGCCTATGGGGTTGACCAGTCAACCAGGGGTGACTAGGAGAGAGAAGGGAGCTTCCCTCCATGTTAATGGAGGAGAGAGAAGATGGGGGAGAGGAAGGGAGAGAGTGAAGCCGGCCAAGGGAGGCTAACAGCCACCCTTAATGGCTTCAATCAACTCCTCTAGGGAAGACGAGTTGATTCCAGCCGTTTCCCGGCCACCAAGGGGTGGATTCAGCCCCCCTCCACTCTACCCGAGCCACACCATAAATGGTGTTGATGGCCATTGAAGAACCAGCCACCCCCTCCCCAATTGTCATTTAAACAGCATCAGTGGGCAGAGAGGAACATTTTCGAGCTTTTACCTGGGGGAGACGGGCCGTCCCACTGTGCTGTTGCAGAAGCCGAGTGCCGCCGCCGTCAACAATGGCATCCCGCCGCTCTTCCCGCATCCAGGCTGCCAGGAAGGTCCTCCCCCTCTCCTTAACTCGCGGGTAGATCATAGGACTCCTTAGGTTTAAAATTCGGGCTCAATTGAGCCCGATCAAATTCAGGATTTTTCATGGTTTCGGCAATAAAATTTCTTGCTATAACCGCCGGAAAATGCCTCTCCAGCGGCAGAGCCGCCGCCTGGCGATAGCCACCACCTCAACGGAGGTGGTGGTGGCGGTGGCCGGCCGGGGAAGGGGCTGGATCGCCGGCGGCAGGGCTTGGAAACGGCTCCAGGCGGGATGAATCCTGGCCGTCGGCTCAAGGAGGAAGATGAAGGGATCCCGTCCCTTTATGCTTCAAGATCCGTGCGATTGCATGTTTAGACTATATGATATATAAGTGAATAATTTGATTATGTCACAGTTTTGGTATTATTTGGATTTAATCTTTAAAAATACCTAGGCTCACCTAGTGGGAAAACATCCAACATGAAAGTTGTAGTTCTTTGTGTCTACTTTAGTCGAAAATTGGTTTGAACCAATTTGGGTGCATGGTCTGATCAGGGCACCCATTTTGGTGGGACATGTACCTAGGTCTAGACAGTCATTAAACTGAGTGCCCACACTTCATCCCTAGCCCAAATCAATTGAAATTTTGGCAGGGAGCCTAACCTAGCTATACCTAGGGCCTACCCAAAGTTTAGAATTTTTGGAGACACTTTTCCTAAAGTTGTTGCTTTTATTTAATAAAGCTAGGGTAATTTAATTAAGTGGTCAAATGACCTCCAAACCCTACCAAACTTTGGTGAGTGGTCCCTGGCATCAAGACCTAGTTCTGTACAAAATTTGAGCACATTTGGATATGTTTTGGTTATGGAATCACCAAACCCTAGTTTGGCCTTAAGAGAGCATTTTTGACCACAAGTGCACAATGGACTTAGGGTGGTCCCCTCCCCTCAACAGAGGCAGAGGCTTTGGACACTGACTTGGCACGGACATTGTCACCCTCTTGAGGAAAATAGGATGACTTAGGCTTGGTTTGCTCTAGGGTTCAACCTCAAACCCTAAGGAAGGACTTTTGAGGGTTGTGAAGGACATGGGGGCAAATGCCCTTGCATGGCCTTGGAAACCCTGTAGAATTTAGGGTAATGTAACCTAAGATCTCTGCTAGGAACTTTAGAAGAATTGGTGCAAGGTAGACACCTCAAAACCCTAACCCTAGTTTTAGGGTAGGAGCACAAATTTGAAGATCAGCCACTAAACCTTCCACAAATGTTATTAAACTTGGGTAGAATAGGTTTTAGGCCACCTAGAAACTCTGGTAATTTTTGTAGAATTTTAGGGATTTTATTCTTGATACTTCATTTGTTAATTACCCATCTTACATTTATCATAATTTTAGTGGAGATTCTGGATTTTTAGATGATTACCCATCTTACATTTATCATAATTTTAGTGGAGCTTTATCTTGCATAAATCTTGTACTTCTTGTTCAACCTTAGAACTTTTGGCTTTTAAAATAAATAAATAAATTATAGTTTAAATTATGAAAATTAGGAAATTGTGGATTCAGTCTACATATGCCTATATAGACCTCTAATAATTATTATATGAGCATTGGATGATCATATGGCATACTTCCCTTTTTACGGGTCATATAGCTTAAGCGGTCTGCATTTAGTAAAACTGCAGGAAATCATTTGAGACATGAATTAGAGCACATGCGATGGGTCTTGTTGGTTTGCTGGAAGGATAAATAGAATTAGGTGCATCTTTGGAAGATAAGTGAGTAGGGTGTTATTTTGTCTAGGGTTTAGAGGCGCTCGGGTCCGACGAAAGATCGTCCTCCCCGAGGTGTGTGGAGTCAAATCACCCTAGGATTAGCCTATCATAATATGAGGAAGGAATGGGTTAGGGAATCAACCAATAACAAAATAAGTACCTTGCGAAAGGGAACGATGGGCGTAATCCCAACAAAGTTCCTAGTGCCCCTTGAGAGCCCTTCACAGGGAATACCGGGGGCAGTCCTGGGTTAACGTAAACTGTTTTAACAAGCTGAAAAGAGTAACCTAGTAATTAGGTTTGCACATTTCACAAACACTGTTGGCACCAGAAGTTAGCTGGGAGCTTCGGCTCAGATGGTTAAAAGACGGACTTTGGGTCCGAGGAGGTTCGGCTTGATTGTTTGTGACGGACGTGTTGGTCCGGGGAGCTTCGGCTCGGGTTTTGATTACGCTAAATTTGCATGTGCATAAAAGGAAAGGAAATTAAGGTGGTGGGTCTTCGGTATTGGAGGGTCGATGCACCGACGCCAATACGTTGACTCGGCAAGTGTGGTTAGCACTTCGCCAACAGAAGTCCGGTGCGCCAGCCGGCAAGAGTACGCAGGAGTCTGCTTCGTGCACCAAGCGTTGAGGCGTACGATAGGTCTGACCGGTAGTGCTTTACTGGTTTAAAGGTGGGCGAGGCCCAAACCACCGCTTCCGTCTGCCACTACGGAGGTATCCTGGGAGGTTACGGCTCCAGAAAGGGGGAACTAAAGTTCTGTGTGCACAGAGTCGGGTGTGTGTGTTGCACTTGCATGATCCATCATACCCACTTGCATGTCATAGCATAATCGATTCATTTAACCCTGACACCTAAAGTATAAGTAGAATGGGACGCTTACACTTTAGGACCTGCAAAACGACCCCTTGGTATATAAGGTTGTGTGGGCAAGTTTATAAATTAAGGTTAATTTTGATATATATATATATATTTACTGCTGTTTGATAACCGACACCCCAACGTATAAATTGGTATGGGACTTCTTATACGATGGGAGCCTTGTAGAAGACCCCTTGGCTTATGTGTTCTCACATAAGTGAAGGTTACTTTTCATATTTCAGCTTATTGTCTATACATGTTATAGAATTGCTAGTATAGGTTCGCTGCCATCTGTTCTTGATATTCTCCACCTTCAAGTCCTCCCCTTTCTTCCTCTCCGCTCGGTGCCTAGGAGTCGTGGGGGAAGGGGCGGGGGATGATAGGACTTAGTCTTTTAGACTAACGGTTTTCGAACCGCATCATTTAGGGGATCGTGGAGACCAGCACGGAGGAGCAGCCCCAGAGACCGGTGCGCTTGGAGGTGGGGCAGTCTAGCTCCGGAGTTCATACAGCCGGGACCGTGAGTCTCTACCTTGAGTAGTTTCTCTGCTTTTGCTTCCGCATGAGTGATTTTGTAGTGAAGATATGATGTACCGGGCATAAGCCCGTATTTTGCTACTTTGATGTTTTATTCTGTGGACACTCCCTTCGTGGAGACTTATTTACTGATATGTGATTTTCTGTGGACTGATAGTTTCCATTTACTTCTTTATGCTACTTTTCTGTGATCGAAATGGCCGGCAGAATCGGCGCCTTGTGGTGATGACCCTTCAGGTCGTGAAGGAGTCACCGAAAAACGGCGATTCTGGGCCTAAGACCCCGGTGTCGAAAAGGAAAAAAAGGGGGGGTCTTACATTGGTGATCCAAGAAAAGGAGTATAAACAAGGCGCAGGAATCTGAACACGATCTTTGCTCTAGCTTCTTATCTCAAGTGGAACCCAAGAAATTTGAAGAAGCTATTCTAGACCCACATTGGATTGATGTCATGCAAGAGGAGCTGAATCAGTTCAGAAGGTGCAAGGTCTGGAAGTTAGTTCCTAAACCAAAAGACCACAACATCATTGGAACAAAGTGGATCTTTAGGAACAAACTGGATGAGAGTGGGATCATTGTGAAGAATAAAGCAAGACTTGTTGCAAAAGGATACAGGTAGGAAGAGGGTATTGACTTTGATCAAACCTTTGCCCCAGTAGCAAGACTGGAAGCAATTAGGATGTTCCTTGCTTATGCAGCATATCAAGGCTTCAAGGTATTCCAAATGGATGTAAAATCAGCATTCTTAAATAGAAATCTAAAAGAAGAAGTCTATGTAGAGCAGCCCTCAGGTTTTGTTGATCCACTCTATCCTACTTATGTCTGTAGACTTAGGAAAGCTTTGTATGGGTTAAAACAAGCTCCAAGGGCTTGGTATGAAACACTATCTACTTTCCTCATTGAGAATAAATTCTCAAGGGGGAAAATTGATAAGTCTCTATTCCTTAGGAAGTACAAAGGAAAGATAATCCTAGTCTAAATATATGTTGATGACATAATATTTGGGTCTACTGAAAGTAATCTTTGTAGAAAATTTGCAAAACTTATACAAGAAAAATTTGAAATGAGCAGTATGGGAGAACTAAAGTTCTTCTTGGGTCTCCAAGTAAGACAGACTGAAGATGGCTTGTCCATATCCCAGTCTAAGTTCACCCTGGAGTTAATTAAGAAGTATGGTATGAAATCATCCACTACCATGAGAACTCCAATGGGGACAAGTGTGTCTCTATGCAAAGATGATGCAAAGAAACCTGTAGATAAAACTTTGTATAGAGGGATAGTTGGCTCCCTCCTATATCTGACTGCTAGTAGACCAAATATCATGTATGCTACATGTGTCTGTGCTAGGTACCAATCCTGCCCTAAAGAATCTCATCTTACTGCTGTCAAAAGGATTTTGAGATATTTTAAGGGCACATCTAATCTAAGCCTTTGGTACCCTAGGAATGGAGATTTTCTACTGACAGGCTATTCAGATGCAGAATTTGCAGGTTGCAAAGAAGATAAAAAAAGCACTACAGGCACCTATCAATTTCTAGGAGGAAGATTGGTGTCTTGGAGCAGTAAGAAGCAGACTAGTGTGGCAATTTCCACAGCTGAGTCTGAATATGTGGCAGCAGGAAGTTGCTGTGCACAGCTGTTGTGGATTCAACACCAACTAGAAGACTATGGTATTCAGGTAAGTAGAACACATTTGCTTTGTGATTCTACAAGTGTTATTTCTATTGCTAATAATCATGTTTCACATAGTAGGACTAAGTATATAGAAATTAGATATCATTTTCTTAGAGAACATGTAGAGAAAGAGGACATCTCACTAGAATTTGTCAAAACAGATTATCAAATTGCAGATATGTTTACTAAGCCTCTAGATGAAACTAAATTCAGTAAGTTTAAAATTGAATTAGGAATGTTGAACATAAATTAGTTTAATAAAATTGGCTAAGTAAAACTGTGTCGACATATCCAGCAAAACGGTGTCGACATAGAGAAGTGTTGTCGACACTTCAGGAAAGTGGTGACGACACATGCAGATGTGTGTGTCAAACACTCAAACACTGAGTCGTCAGTTAAGGATATTTGTGTCGACACATCATAATTGGTGTCGACACATAAGAAGTCAACACCGTTGTCGAGACTTAAGTAGTCTGTGTCGACACTTTTCAACAGTGTCGACACATTCAGTGATTGTTGACGCGCCTTTTGACCTTCTTTGTTCAAAAAGGTATAAATAGGTCAACAACAAACCCTGTCGACACGCTCTTCAGATTCTTGAGACCAGAATCTAGTGTCGACAAAATCTCTTCCCTCACACCAGACTTCTCTCAACAACCATGGTGCCAAAGATCGAGGACAATGTCAATGAAGGATACGAACTGGTTTGGAATGCATTTGATGGAGCGGAATCAGAAATTACAGGAGTAATAACCCTAATAGCTGAAAACGGTCTGGAATTCTTAGTTTCTGAACCAACTAAGATTTGGAAGAAAGAAACACTAGATTTTTTTGGTGCTGCTACCCTAGATCAAACTGGACTCAAAATTAGATCCACATTCCATGGAGTAAAGGTGAAAATCACCCAGAAGAGTTTAAGGAAAGTTCTTCACCTGCCAAGAACACAAGAAGAAGAAGATGTACCCGCATCTAAGCTAAGGGAAGCACTTCAATGGTGTGGACTGGATTCCACCATGAAGATTGACTCAGCTTTGAACAGGAAAGCATGAATATGCAAGGGAAGTTCTTGTCTGAAGTTGTAGGAAAAGTGATTCTCTGTAAGTCAGGGGGCATGATAGGATTTCTGCCTATATGTTCCGCCTTATGACCAGAATCGTCTATAGACTAAACACAGATTGGTTAGAAGTCATTTTTGAAAAGATTAAGGAAAGCATGAAGAAGCCAAATCTGGGAAGAATTGTGAGCTTGTATTTAGCTGGAACAATACCTAAAGTGATGGAACAGTCAGCTGGGACTAAGATAAATCACATGAGAAGGATGGACATCAGGATCATCTCCAGGTGGGAGAGGGTATTAACTAAGGACATGCTTACTCCAAAGAAGGAAGCTCCTCCACAGAGGAAGCAAAAGAAAGCCACAATGGCTCCTGAACCTTCCAGTAGTTTAGAGGAGCAAGCAGCTTTCAGTTCTAATGAGGAAGAGGCTGAAAATGCTGGAAAGTCACCAGTAATAGAAGTAAGAAATAAAGATACACAGAGGCAGGGGGAGCAACCATCTGCTAGCCCCATCCACCTGGATCCACTCCAGGGGGAGCCTCATGTTGAGGAAGAGCCAATACACTTGGAAAGTGATATGGACTACTCAGACTATCCTTGAGGTAATACATGAGGTTAATCAATCAATTCTTAATGATAAGGATGAATTTCTAACTGAATCTTTGATTGATGTTGACCAGCCAACTCAACTACACAGTCAAGCTCAAGATGTTATCATGGAGGATACATCTGCTACTGATCATGCTCCAGAGATAAGAGTATCTCCAGTCCCTACTCAACAAGAGTTCACTCTTGAAGAGTTGTTCCCTTGATTTAGGGCAAACTGTATTTGAGGGGTAGAAAGCAGACTTAGAGGGGGAGCAAGTTAACCTTGAGAAGGAGCAAGTTAACCTTGAGAAGGAGCAAGTTCACATTGAGGAGGATCAAGGGACTCAGGGGGAGCAACCTAGAACTGCACAGGAAATGCCTCCTAGTCCTAAAGAGAGAGTTGACATTGCAAGTACCTCAGCTTCAGAAGATGAAGCAGAAATTCAAGCAAAAAAGAGGAAGCTAATGGTTTTCAAAAGGAGTCAAAACTATAAGAGGGCTTTACAAACTGCTCCTCAACCTGCCCTAGTAACTGATTATAGTTCCTTATTAGTCTCATTACAAGTAAAGCTAGATGAGCAAAGGATTGTCATGGAGAAGTATATGGATGAAACTCATAAAGATCTATAATTCTCCTTGGCTCAGGATATAAAATCCATAAGATTTGAAGTGAATCAGAATAAGAAGGAGATGACAGATTACTTTCACAAAGGGGGCAATGCTGTGGTTTTCCTAGCAACACATCAAGAAAAGATCAAGACACAAGTGGATGATATAGCTGTCAAGCAAGGCTATGTCCTAGAGAATCAAATTAGAATGAATGATAATCTAACAGAATCACATAATGTGATTATTACAGAAATGAAGAATCTTGCTTCTGCCCAGACTGAAGAAAGGACTAAAGCCAAGGCAGATTTTGACAAGAAATTACAGGAAGGACTAGCTGCTGTCCAAACAGCTATTATAGATTCTCAAAAGACTATTTCTGCACAGCTGCTGAAGTTAAAGGCATTCTATAAAGATGGTGTTAATTTTCTTGATGAACAAATCAGATTTCAAAAGGATGACCTTAGGAATCATGTTGCCAGACAAGTCATAAAGGAGGAGAGAGTATTAGTCAAAGCTGGCTCTGATCATGCTAAATGGATATCTAACAGCATCAGAGCCACCCTTGGATATCCACCCCTCTGTGATGATGACAATGTGGCTGAGTCAGGTATACACCCTGCTTATTTTGGAGGTGATCAAGCTGAAGTTGCCCAAGTTATTTATCCTCCAGCTGATTTTGAGATGATTCACCAAGAAGTACAGTCTATGTACAGTCCTCCAGAGGGTAATAAAAAGATTATCCTTGAGAAAGTAGATATGTCAGTGCTAGAGGCAGTTTTGAACAAAGAGCAAGAAGCTCTATTGTCAAATAAAAGATTCAGAAAACAGGCAGAGTTGAAGCCTGATTTTGAGCAGTGGAGTCCAACATCAAGGAACATTATATTAACTGCTTGGAAAGATGTAAAGTACCAGACCCATGATAGGGGCAAATGGTACTCAGAACAAGAATGACAAAAGCATGAAGCAAGGCAAGAAGCCATAGTTCAATATAGAAGAAAGGCTAAAGCTGGAAAGCTTCCTCCTAATGCTCAGGAGCCAAGCAAATATTTCCCAAAGCCTTTTCATTACTTTGAAAGACAAAGAATAAGGGCTGAAGAGCTTAAGAAGAAAGATCTAAAGGGCAAGAAGTCAGCTGATGATACTGATGCTCCTGTACAAGCCAAGATCAAATCAGGTAAAGACATAGTTATTAAGGAGCCAGATCAGCCTTAGATTAGATTTACTAAGATTTTACAACTTTGTAATCTTTAGTATTAAAATCTATGTACACTTTTGATTAAGAAACTTTTGTAAGTTTAAACAAAACTATAATGAATGCTCATTGTGTTAGCATTATTATTTGGTGATGATATATTATATATATTTTGTTTGGAAATTACCCTGTCATATAATGTTGTTATACATCATAATGTGTATTTGTTGTGAATGGTGTATATCATTGATTAAGGGTTATGACTTCTCCAAATAGGGGGAGATTGTTGGGTACATTGGAAAATGTGTACCAGATTTGAAGAAGCCTCACCCTACTCAATGATATACATCAAGGTGTATTGATATTGTTTTGAGTTTATATATGCAGGTTAAGTAAATGCAGGAATGTAGAAAAATTTCTAAGTCCATGTGTCGACACCAGGAGAAGCTGTGTTGACACTTATGAAGGCTTGTGTCGACACTTGGAGAAAAGCTGTGTCGACACTTGGAGTTAATTGTGTCGACACTTGGAAAGGCTGTGTCGACACCAGAAGAAATTGTGTCGACATGCAGAGGCAGTGTCGACATACAGTGAAGCATTGTCGACAATAACTATGTCGACACCAAGAGACAGTGTCGACACACAGGAATACTTAGTCGACATCAATTGTGTCGACACCAAGAGGCAGTGTCGACACACAGAAGACTTTGTCGACATCAACTGTGTCGACACACAGGACTTGTGTCAACACACACATCAGAGATTCAACAAAGTTAAAGAGAAGTGTTTGTGTCGACACACAGAATCAGTGTCGACACATTCTACAGAAGGCTGTGTCGAGAAGCATTAACAACAACAAAGGAGATGTGTCGACACCACCAGGGCTTGTGTCGACACTTAGTTCACTTGTGTCGACACTTAGTCTATTTGTGTCGACACATGATGAAGTTCAGTCTCGACATTTTGCTGACAGAGACAGAGTTCAAGAAGTGACTGGATGACTTGACAGCTGCCATTTCTAACCGGTCTACTGCAACTGTCAAAGCTGTCAGAAGTTTGTTAGAAACCGGATCAGTCGGTTACCATGGAGGAAGACTATATAAAGGCTTTCTCCTTCAACAGAAGATGATGAACTAATACAGAAGAGTCGTTGACGACCAATCAATACAGAATACTAAAGAAAGAGAAACAGAAGAATTTGGAGAGAGAGAGCTCCAAAGAAGAAAGGGGCTTTCATCATCAAGTCCCTCAAGTGTAGATCCTGAACCAATCTGCTAAGAAGGATTTAGATTGAGATCTGAATTTCAAGAAAGGAGCTGATTGAAGATCAACTTCACAGGAGTTCAACCCTACTGAGTTCAGATTCAAGAAGTTTTGAAGAAAGCTAAGAGTGGTTGTTCTCTGCCATCAGTTTCTTCAAAGAACTGATCAAGAAACCATCCATCCCTTCTCTCTCTATCTGGGTGGTGGTTAATTATATACTTAAATCTATTTTTTGTAGGATCTTTTTAAGATCTGAGCTGTAAGCCTAATTTATAAAGGCTGAGTTGTAGGAGATTTAGGTCTCTGAGTGGTAGGCCTTGTTGAAGGCTGAGGTAGGCCTGTGAGCCTGAGTTGTAGGAGATTATTATCTCTGAGGTGTAGGCCTTGTTGAAGGCTGAGGTAGGGCTGTGTGCCTGAGCTGTAGGAGTGTGGACTCACTCTGAGTTGTAGGAACCTTGATTGGGTTCTGAGCTGTAAGATCTGCGGATCTGAGATGAAGAGAAGAAGTTAGGCCGAATCTAGCACACTGCTAGATAGGCGAAGGGGGAAAGTGGATGTACCCAATACTTGGGGAACCGCTATAAATCCTGTGCACTCTGTGATTGGATATATTTCTGTGATGTGTTTGCTGTGTTAATAGTATAACCAACAGAAAACTAGAGTTTATTATCTGCCTTAGAATAAAAAGGATTTAAACCTATTCACCCCCCTCTCTAGGTGTATTAGGTTATCTTGAAACCAATTCTTTCACTTATGCCTAGAACAGCCGCCTTGCAGTAGCATTAGCATATGAGCTAACCTGTACTACAAGACGTCTATCCTATCGGCTAAACATTTCATTCATGTCAACCCAACATAAAGAGTAAATAGAAGCCAAATGCACACTAGTATATAAGTCCAAAACAGTACATCAAATAAAGAAGCAACTAAGGCTTCTATAATATCAGAGTATAAGATGACAAAAGGATATAGTATGAATCTCTCACATACTCACATCAGTCACCGATGACAACGACGACACCATAACATCACGCCCTGTCGTCCTAGCCTGGCTGCTCTCCTGCGTAGCCTGCCGCTGCTCTATATGTGGGGTTTCCTCCTAAAAAGGAATTCGTAGCAACCGTTAGTCAAAAAGACTAAGTGGCTATCACATTCGCTCCACGGTAACTCCTTGACACCGGGCTGAGAAAGGAACAAGGTACATTTTACATAAATAGACAGTAGTACAAACAGGTGGTATAGAATCGATCAACATCAGAGTGTATCCGTATTTACAATAAATGAGTATATAAATCTTCTTTAAAAGTTCTACCATCAGCAGTAGTAAATAGTGTAAATCTACAACATGAAATAACTTAACTTATATGAATTCCCATACAGACATATAAGTTAAAGATCAGCTCAGCAGTAAAGTAAGTCATCATATAAGAGTGTCCATACAAACTTATACGATAATGATCTTATGTATGCAACGTAATGTAATGATATGTATGCAATGCAATGACTCACCCATGATTATGCACATGCAATTGCTATGTCGACACGACTTGTAGTTCCCACTTTTCGAGCAGTTAGCTAGCCTCTTAGGCGCCATCCGTCGTAGCCAGATGATGACAGTAGAACGGGCTTCTCCACTACTAGGCAGGCATCCACACTACCAAGCCTAGGCCTCTATATGCCTCAACACTAAGAACACAACAATGGAGCTCACATGCGTACTATGGCTCAGAAGGAGCCTCGGGTAGGTATGCACCGAGGACCAAGCCCAACTGACCTATCGTCGTGGCACGTAATGAGCCTATGGGAGCATATCACCAAAGGACCAAGCCCAACCGTCCACTTAGCATGGAAGGAGCCACAAGAGTGAACACCGAGGACCAAGCCCAACTGCCCAAAGTCTATCTGTCAACTCCCGTTGGTGTGACGACTGGCGAGCCCGAAGACATGCCACACTAACCTTAACCTAGGATTACGACACCGCGTGCCGACTCACACCACATGCAGTTTCACATCATCGTGGCACGAAAGGAGCCTATGGGAGTGTATCAACAAAGGACCAAGCCCAACCATCCAATTGGCACAGAAGGAGCCTCGAGAAGTAAACACCGAGGACCAAGCCCAACCACACAAAATCTCTTTTCATCATTACCAAACCAGTGCGGTCAAACACCCACACTTACACCCTTTCACATTCTCGTGCTCCAATGCACTTAATGGTCCATCATCAACACAGATGGCAAGCCACCTCATACGACACACAGTCCACACTGCTACCCGTATGGAAACACGACTCTAAGCAGTGGGCCACTTTACACCTTCCCTTATTAACGCTTTCCATGGCCATGCATCAACCTCTTCCGATTTTTGTTAAAGATCGAGCATCCATCTACCGTTATGCTTTCATCATGGTAATCTCATTAGCATAACATAGTTCACCCCTTTCATTAACATGAATACACGGTTTACTCGCTCGATTACCAAGCGTCACACCTTCTTCCAAACCTGTTCCATTGCACAAATTATAACCACGCCCAATTATGTTTCCCAACCATTTGTTTATTACATTCTTATAGGGCCAATTTCACTCAAAACCTCAACAACTATTCTTACCATTTATTTAATCAATCCAAGCCCAATACTTTGCTAACCCGAGAGTATTAAATACAAGGACTTGACTGTACAGCCACTTCGACCGGCCATTCCCGAGTCTACAGGACTAGTATGAAGTCATGTAAACATCCGTTGGAAAGGTATTTCCAAGGACTACAACTTTTATATTCGGTCCATCATCCTGACTGTGCGAACATAAAACAAGAGACCGAAAAATTTGAGTAACAAAAATTTTTATTATCCAAAAAGTATCTATTACAAAGGTATAACCTCCCTTTTATAGAATGGAGGAGATGAGAGAGATTACAATTAAGCAATGTGAGACTAAATAATTATAGGTGTAAGCGGTTTAAAATAAAAATAAGCTGAACAGGCCACATGGTTAGACGAATAGGCTAACCGCCCGGCTACCACAATAAAGAGAGAACAAGCCGCCATAAGAGACCGCCAGACCGCCCGGTCTCTAAGCTTCCTGGGACAAACCGTCAGACCGCTCGGATAACCACAGCAACAGTCCAACCATCAAATCGCAGGAGAGAAACCGATAGACCACTCGGTCTCCAAACCGCCAGAATCAGACCGCCAGACCGCCCGGTCTCCATACAGCAACACTCCCCCTCAAGCTGGAGCATATATGTCGATCATGCCCAGCTTGTCGCAAATGTGAAGAAAGGAGGCGGACACCGGATTGGTGAAAATATCTGCCAGCTCTTTATCGGAGGTGACGAATGGAGTACAAATTTGTTTCTTAAAAATCTCTTCCCGAATAAAGTGGCAGTCAACTTCAATGTGCTTCGTTCTCTCACGGAAGACCAGATTTTTGGAGATGTATATAGCGGCCTTGTTGTCACAAAACATAGGTAGAGGATGATTGTAGACCTCTCCTAAGTCAAGCATGAGAGACCGTAACCACTTCAATTCACATGTGGTCGATGTCATACTTTGATATTCTGCTTCGACGCTGGACCTGGAGATGACAGACTGTTTCTTGCTCTTGCAGCTCACAAGATTTCCTCCCACAAAGGTGAAAAAGCCCGACGTTGACTTGCGCTCTCCTTTGTCATCAGCATAACTTGAATCTGAGTATGCTTCAATCTTCAAATGACCATTCTTCTGAAAGAGTAGTCATTTCCTAGGCGCTGATTTAATATACTCCAATATCCTTATGACAGACTGTAGATGACACTCCCTAGGAGCCTGCATGAATTGACTAATCTTGCCTACAATATAGATAATGTCGGGTCTGGTCACTGTGAGATATATAAGTTTGCCAACTAGACGTCTGTACCTCGTAACATCTGAAAGAAGTGGAGAGTCATCCGTCCATGTTTTATCTTCTCCAATCACCATGGGGCATCGGACAGGTTTATCCCCAGTCAACCCTGCCTTTTTTAGCAAGTCAAGAGCATACTTGCATTGGGAGAGGACAAGGGAATTGGGCTTCCGAGAGATTTCTATCCCCAGAAAGTATTTTGGAGAGCTCATATCATTTGTAACCAGGTGTTGGCGAAGATGCTTCTTTGTCAAGGTTATCTCAGCCTGGTCATCTCCAGTGAGAAGAATATCATCCACATATACAGCAAGCACTACCGGACCCAAGGAGGTTTTGTGAATAAATAAGGAGTGATCGGCAGAACTTCTCGTAAAACCCATGACCGTCACAATCCCGCTGAACTTGTCAAACCATGCTCGAGGGCTTTGCTTAAGACCATAGATAGCCTTCCGTAGCTGGCATATATGTGTCTCCCCCTGAGCAACATACCCTGGAGGTTGCTCCATATAGACGTTCTCTTGAAGGTCTCCATATAGAATGGCATTCTTAACATCCAGTTGAGAAATGGGCCAATCACGGTTGACAGCCACAGAGAGCAGGACCCTGATAGTGCTGAGATGAGCAACTGGAGAGAAGGTGTCAAAATAATCAACCTCATACGTCTGGGTAAAGCCTTTGGCAACAAGACGGGTCTTGTAACGATCCACACTGCTGTCATGGCGGAACTTCTCCACATAGACCCAGCGACAACCAAAAAGATCTATGCCGAAGGGAGGAGGACAGAGGGTCCATGTACCCCGTTCAGAGAGAGTAGAAATCTCCTCATCCATGGCATCCTTACAATAAGGAATAGTAAGGGCCTCCTAGTAGGAATGGGGGCTGGCAATGGCCGAGATAGACAGTGCAAAAGCCCTGCGAGAAGGGGTAAGACGATCATAGGAAACAACAGCAGCAAGTGGGTGTTGGGTACATGCCCGAACCCCTTTGCGAAGAACAATGGGGAGATCCAGGTCAGCAGGTTCCTCAGTATCCGGAGCATCCGTGGTGGAGAGAGCTGGCCCGAGAGTAGAGAGAGACAGCTGCGGAGAGGAGGGAGATATCGCGGGAAGTGGACACGACGGAGGAGAGGGTGGAGATGGTGGAGGTGGCAGAACGTCAGTAGGTAGAGAGGGAACATATGAGTTTGTATAAGAAGTAGGATCATCAGGAGTAGAGAAGGAGGCGGGAGAGAAGTAAGAAGCATTTTCAAAGAAGGTGACATCCGCAGAGACGAACTGATTGCGGGTAACGGGGTCAAAGCAAAAATAACATTTCTGAGTGGTAGAGTACCCCCAAAAGACATATTTAGTGACCCGTGGTGAGAGTTTGTCACGGGTGGCAGCGGGAGAGTGCACAAAGGCTGTGCACCCAAAGATGCGCAGAGTAAGAGGAAACAGATTCTTGTTCGGATATAGAATGGAGAATGGGGTGGCACCGCGAAGAACTATGGAGGGAATGCGATTGATGAGATAGCAGGAGGGGAGGACAACATATCCCCAATAGGAGAGAGGAACGTGCATCTGTGTCATCAGAGTGCGAGCGACATCGAGGAGGTGACGGTTTTTGCGTTCCGCCATCCCATTTTGCTGTAAGATGTAGACACAGCTAGTTTGATGAATAACATCATGTTACATTCAGAAAGAAGAGAAATCATGACTAAGATATTCCTTAGTATTGTCAGAATGAAATCGTTTAATAGATGTATCAAACTGAGTCTTAATCATATAATAAAACTATGTCCAGACAGAGAACAGTTCGGAGCGATTCTTTAGAAGATACACCCACATACACCTAGATAAATCATCAACAAATGTGACAAAATATGAACTACCCCGACCGATGGTGAGGGTAGGAGCAGGCCCCCATACGTCAGAGTGAATGAGGTCGAACAGACGGGAAGAGCCACAAATTTGCGTTGGTGGGAAGGAGGAGCGGTGATGCTTGTCAAGCTGACATGCATCACAGTTGAGAGGTGGATGATGCGGAGGGAGGTGGGGCAGAAGCTGGCGAAGAAGCCAGGGAGGAGCATGACCAAGGCAAAGATGTCATTGGAGAAGATCTGTAGAGGAGGAGGAGAAGGCAGATAGAGCAGAAAAGTTGTCGAGGAAGTAGAGGCCGCCGCTCTCAGTCCCTGTAGCAATCGTCCGTTGGGAGTCCGAATCCTAAAAATAACAAGAAGTAGGAGTGAATGTGACGGAACACCGTAATTGCTTGCATAGAGAAGTAACTGATAATAAATTGCAAGGGAACTTGGGCACATAGAGGGTATCTACCAGGAGAAGAGACAAAGTGACTTGAACCACTCCCGTCTCATTGACCGGTGAAGAAGAGCCGTCCGCAATAAAGATCAGGAGCAACCGATCATGTGTTTATAGAAGAGAAAAATACTGAGGATTGCCTGTCATATGATTGGTAGCACCAGAGATGATCAACCATCTGCCGTGAGTAACAACGTGGGCACTACCGGAAGATGTGACCACCGAGGTGGAATACATGGAGGAGGTGGAGGCCATAGAAGAGAGACCGCGCGATCAAACAGGAGACCGCGCGAGAATAACATGAAGCAGAGATAAAGAAGGTCGCGACAACAAGGGCAGAACACCAAGCCGGGCGACCAACAAGCAGGACGTGCGGCTAGGAAGGCCGCAACCAAGAAGTAGAGCAAGGTAGAGGGAAAGAAGTCGCACGACTAGAGAGAAAGCCGTGCAAACAGGAGAGAGAGAAGACCACGTGAACTGGGCGGAGTTCGTGAGAAAGGCAAACAAGTCGCGCGAACAGAGTAGAGATCGCACGAGCAGAAACTGGCCGCGTGAATAAAGGGAGATCGCGGGGAGAGAAGAGGTAGAGCAACCGCGAAAATAGGTCGCGGAGAAAAAGAAGAGATAGGCCGCGCAAAGGAGAACAGGTCGCAGCTACTTAGGAACAGGTCGCGGTGACTAGAGAGTGGGAGCTGCTAGAAAAGGAGGCCGTACAAAAGAGAACAAGTCGCGACGACTTAGGAACAGGTCGCGACGACTAGAGAGCGGGAGCGATTAGAAAGGAGGGGCAGAGAGGACGCCCACACAAGGGAAGAAGAAATCACGCGAACAGGGCGCGACAAGAGAAGAAACAGATCGCGAGAACAGGTCGCGAGTAGAGGAACAAGCCGTGCGGACAAGTCGCGCAGACAGAGAGGTCTCAAAAAATTCAGGAGAAAAAGATCGAGGGCTCTGATACCATGTGCAAACAAAAAACAAAAGACCGAAAAATTGGAGTAACAAAAATTTTTATTATCCAAAAAGGTATCTATTACAAAGGTATAACCCCCCTTTTATAGAATGGAGGAGATGAGATAGATTACAATTAAGCAATGTGGGACTAAATAATTACAGGTGTAAGCGGTTTAACATAAAAACAACACGAACAGGCCGCGCGGTTAGACAAAAGGCTAACCACCCGGCTACCACAAGAAATAGAGAACAAGCCGCCATAGGAGGCCGCCACACCGCCCGGTCTCTAAGCCGCCTGGGACAAACTGTCAGACCGCCCGGATAACCACAACAACAGTCCAGCCATCAAACCGCAGGAGAGAAACTGACAGACCGCTCGGTCTCCAAACCGCCAGAATCAGACCGCCAGACCGCCCGGTCTCCATACAGCAACACTGATCAGAGCGTAACATGCATGAAATCAGCCTCGAACTCTACTGCGTTCAGAAAATAGTTTTCTGCTTGTTTACAGCCAGAAAGTTCGATCGGACTTTCCCGAGCCACAGACCTCATATGAGAACGTGTGACAATGCGTTGGGAAGGTATTTCCAAGGGCTACGACTCTTGTGTTTAGCCGAAAACCCAGATCTGGCCGCATTATGTCTGAACACGGCCTCGAATTTCACTGCGCGCAGAAAACAGATTTCTGCGCGCATCTTAAAGCGAAACGAACTGCATCAGTTCGTCTTCCTTATCTAATCGACATTCCCAAATCTCATCCAAAATTTCTTCTCCCTCATTCACCCTCAAAAGGCCAACTTTCTTCACGAGACCAAGTCTTCACCTTCACATAGAAGGAAGGAGTGGTTGAAGACGTCTTATCTCTAGGAAACCAGTCCTAGCATTGCGTCCTCCTAGGAACATTCTTCTCACGAATCAAGACTCTTTTTAGTCAATATCTCTCCTAGGAATAACTAGATATCTAGCACCAAAGGAGAGGGTAGGAAGCTCACCTCGTTTCCGACAGTTTCGAGATTTCCGACCATGGATCTTGTCCTCCTCCTTTGCGGCATCCTCTCCTTTGTTGGCGGTGTTCTTCCACGGAAACTGCGAGACTTTTCCTCCAGAATTCGGCTCCGGCGACCCGCGATATTCTTCTCTTCCACTCCTGTCGGTTTTGCATAGTGACGGCTCAGCAAGAATGAAGCGACAGAGACGGCTAGGGCTCATCTTCATCCTTTTTATAATAACCTGTTAGAGTTATGCCACTTAGCCACGTGTCAATTTCTGATTGGACCACCAAAATTAAGTCTTATTTGAATTGACCGGTCCAAGGAATCATCCAGCACGAATCCCGAAGCCCGGTTCAACCAGCCTACACAAGTCAGCAGATTCTGCCAAAAAACGCACAAGTCAAATTCGGCGAGCATCAGGCTTCATACTCGACGAATCGACGGATATAGCTGGGTATACTCGACGAATTCTTCACTGTTCTCGCCGAATCGCCGAAGTGATAATCGACGAATTCGTCGAATATCCTTAGTGATATTTGACGAATTCCCCTTGGCCGAAAATCCAGCTTCTATCCCGTCGAATTCCTTCGACGATAATCGACGAATTCGTCGAATATCCTTAGTGATATTCGACGAATTCGCTTAGCCATTTCTCCAAATCCTGGCGTCGAGTGTGTCGAGTATCACACAATGATACTTGACGAATAGCTCCCTTTCTCGACGAATTTGTTGGATATCATTGGCGATATCCGACGAATTTCCCTTGGATTTTTCTTCCAACGATATTAGACGAATTCGTCGAATATCCCTGACTATATCCAAGGAATTTCCCTTGGCCATTTTCCCTATGCTATCCCACTTCGATTCGTTTGGTATCACTCGACTCAACACTTCACCCAACGCACTCGACACCTTTTTGCTAGTGCACCCTGAGCCTGAGTCAAGTCTCTTGACTCAGAACGCACGTGAGGGGCCTAACGCGAAACAAGAGGTTACAATTCTTCTCCTCCATATTTAATCGTATTGTATGTTTGAGAAATTAATAGTGGATTTTATCTCTGCCTGCACAGTGGACGTACCCAAATTTTTGGGGAACCACTTTAAATCTTGATGTACTTCTTTTGTGGTGCTTGCTCTTTGTTTGTTTGTTAGTTATTATCATTATTACTCGTAATCTTGTTCTTGGCCGTTAGAAAATTTATTTGAACAGGAGATTTCTCATCTGCACTCGGATCGACCGATTTCCATAACACACACCAACAGTCCGCTGGCACAAACAGATACCAATAACAGATCACCCCAACTGCGGATACAAGAACTATTCGCCTGGTTACTGCCTAGAGAACAAACTGCAGAACACTGTCCGACCTGTCTAGTCGCCAGCTCTGTCCGCTCATACCGCACGGTCTGACCACCGAGACCGTCGAAACTGTCCGCACAATCCGCGCAAACAGTCCGCCCGGGCTTCCACTTTCACTTCAACAATTTCAACACTTCCCCTTGAAGTGAGAAGTGGAGACCAGCCCTAGCAATCCCCGTAAACGATTAAATTGCCCCTTCGACAACGGTTTCGTGAAGATATCTGCGATGTTGTCCTCGCTCCGCACATGTCTAATCACAAGAGACCCCTCCAACACCTTCGAACGAATGAAATGACAATCCAGTCATCTTTATAGTCGATGGTGGACAATCCACAGACACATGTGCCCGTCATGAACGCATTTCCCCATACAGCTTCCTCAACACTGTAACCAACCTCCTCTTTGTCTGCATCATGCCTCGGCTGTAGCTTGACCTTGCAATCTTTCTTGAAATGACCTGGCTGGTTGCACCTGTAGCACTTAAGCCAATCCTTCTTCTTCTTCTTCTTCTTCTAATCACGCTTAGGAGTATCACTCCCTTCTTGCTGATAAGAGGTTGAAGGATCATCACCAGCATCAGTCTTTTTCTTCTCCCACCTCTTCTTCTTCCCTGAGAAGAGCGTCTCACTGCCTCCTTCAGAGACAGTGACTCCAGCCATCTGCCTTGTCAAGCTCTCCTGCGAAGTCAACAGGTTCTCCAGCTCTAATAAAGACGACTGAGTGTCCCAGCCTTGAACAGAGGTGACAAAGACCACATACTCCTTCCGCAAACCACGGATTATGTGCCTCATCAGCTTCGCCTCTGAAATAGGCTCATCAGGGTCCAACGCTGAAATCTCTGCGCGCAAGTTCTTCATTTTCAAGAAGAACGTAGAGATGGACAGATCACCTTGAGTGGCCCTTGCCAACTCATTCTCCAGAAACTGTAGTCGTGCTACATTCTTCCCGTTGAACAACTCATCAAGGGAAGTCCAAATCTCAGCAGCAGACCGACATCCGATGATATGGTCAAAGAGTTCTGATAAGATAGTCCGCTTGAGAACAAACACTGCTTTCGCGTTGGTCTTTCTCCAAACTCTCACCGCTTCAGCACCACCAGTAACCTCCTGCCTTTCGACTCCACAGACGACTTCCCAAAGGTCCTCGCCGAAAATATAACTCTTCATACACGACTTCCACTTCTTGAAGTTAGTCGACGCAAGGAGCTCAATTCCAAGAGCTCTTGCAAATCCACCTTCCATTGCAACCATCTTGGTAAGCTTAGACTCTCAGAAGCAAACAAGGCAAACTGATGGTTGATCACTGCTCAGCCTCTGATCCCTTGGATACTATGTAAAAATTTGTGATAGTGGAAAATGGGACACCAGGCGCAGGAACAGTCAACTACACTGAGCCCAAGCAGACCAAAAACAACCAGAAGAGCAAAAACCCAGCTAAGTCGCCCAACCACCAAGGCAAAGTCTCCAACCAGGCCGACTTTGCGGATAGAATAACAGTCCGCACACATGCGGACAAACATCGGTCCACACATCCTGAGCCCGCAACCAAGGTAAAGATGACAGCTGCCGTACTCGGCGGACTAGACAGCCAGTCCGCGCAAACTGCGCAACGCCCTGGACAACTCGTCTGGACTTAGAAACAGAACCAGGCCACACCAACTGTCCGCTGGCACAACCGGATACCAACAACAAATTGCCCCAACCGCGGATACAAGAACTATTCGTCTGGTTACTGCCTGGAGAACAAATTGCAGAACACTGGCCGACCTGGCTAGTCGCCAGCTCTGTCCGCTCAGAACGCACAGTCTGACCCCCGAGACCGTCGAAACTGTCCGCACAATCAGCACGAACAGTTCGCCAAGACTGTCACTTTCACTTCAACAATTTCAACATTTTATGTTCAAAAAAACTAGTTTTCTTTTATGGACGGTGATGACAATAGTTGTCAGGGCAAAACAGTCCAAATTATCTAAACAAAACCATCACAAACATCATCATTGTTGAAACGACGGTAAATATCATCTTGATTATGTGTTATAGAATTGTTACTGTTTATATTATTTATAAAAGCATTCTATCTGTATTTATGCGTACTGTACACTGCACTGTAGATAATTGAAAAAAACAATTTAATTTAAATTTATGTGCATAAACGTGCATGGGAAAATGAAAAATATAAAATTTGGTGCTATCGTGAACATGAACTTAGTTCCATCCGAGGGAGCATGAAGAAGTAAAGAACAAACTACCTTTGATGCGAGCCCATCTTCTAAAAATTTCTGGGAAGTTGAGTAAGATCGCATGAACACTCAACCACATCAAATTCAAGAATGACAGAAACACAAGAGCCACTATGGAATTAGCAAACAACAAACATTTTTACAAGGCGAAGCATATATTGCGAGACACGATTCACAATGCACCCGATGGAAGTGAAAAATAGAAGCAAGAGAAAAACTGGCGGACTGACAACAGTAACCACCCAAGGCGCTAATCGTCAAGCCTGTCCGCCGAATCCGCCAAGTCCTCAAACCACAACTCAAGGCGCGTGGACTGCCTGTTATTGAAAGCTTAAAGACACGTTTGTCCGCTGCTTCTAGTCGCCTGACTGCTAGGTTGCCTGACTGCTGAAGCTTGTCGCGAATAAAACTGTTGAACTAGGAAACAACTTACCCGCTGAAACCGGGCGAACTGCTTATTGAACTATCCACGACCACGAGGAAGAAGACTGCTGGCCGCACTAACCACGACCTGTTGTATACCACGGACTGCTATCAGCGAACTGGTCCACACTGAGCTTCTCAACTAGTTGCCTAGTCATCTGGTGCTAGCAGCACAGCCTGCACAACACAATGCAACTTCACTTAGTCGCCCAGATATAAAAAAAATCTAACCGCATGTTCACCAACTATCTGATTTTTCATTGTTCCGGTTATATATGACGAGTCGGAGACTCCTATTTATAGGCGACAATGGAAGTGCGGTCACCGCCCATAGCGATAAGGATATCGCTCATCAACATGTGGTCGGCACCAACAATCTGCATAAAAGTGTGGATACCAGAACCAAATAAACTATTCGCTCAAGCAGTAAAATCCACCGGTCCGCATAGATATGCGGACAACAACCTCAATTCGCGTGGAAATGAGCAATCATCCGGACAACCACGCGTCCTAAGCCAATCCGCGTCAGGACGATCCGCGGTCTCCGCGAACTAGGCAGACAACCAGACTTGACACATGACTGTAACCAAGTTCACAACACCAGTGGCCTCTGGCTTCAGATCGTGCGAACAGCCACCGCAATTAAGTCCAGCGGTAAACCACCGTTGTCCGCGCCAAACTGCACGCCCCATGCGAGTTAGAGAGCCCACCTGCTCCAACGGACTCCGCAGTCTCACAATCCAGACCGCGACAGCCGCGGTTCGCAAATGCTAACCGTCCGGTTACATCCCAGGATGTTTGCTAAAGCAGACCGCAAGAACAGAGAACCAAAACTGGCTAGCCACCAACTATCTCCACGCTACCCGCGCGGTTTGTGTGGTTTTCCCAATCAGACCATCCACTTCTACTTCAACAATTTCAACACATCTCAGCTTTCGCGCACCCATCTTGAGACGAGATATAATGTGCATGCATCTCCACATGAAGAAAGACCTACTTGCATCCGTTGAATGACGCATTGCAAGATAAAGTGACTTTTTCTTATTTTACTTCATCTTAAAGATTTGTACTTTTTTTTAATTTCTCTAACCACAGTCAATTACTATATACTATTATTTAGTTAATGTATAACATATAAAAAAACTATAAAAATGGTTAAATTGAATTAGAGGTGTCCTAAAAAACCAGGCCCATCGGGCCGGACCGGCTCGGCCCGGTGAAAAGCCCGACAGGCCCGGTCCCCGGCCAAGCCCGCCTCGGGCCAAGGACGGGCCATGGGGCCCTTCCGGGCCCCATTGTAGGGCAAATGTCTGGCCCGGTTCCCGGCCCGGGCCGGGCCGGGCAAAGCCCGGTTACCGGGCTTAGCCCGGGCCTGGAAAAGCCCGGGCTAAGCCCGGGCTGGCTCTTAGAGCCGTTGGCTGCCAGCATGCCACATGGGCATGCTGGCAGCCATTATTTTATTAAAAAATAAAATAATTTTTTAAAAATTTTTTTTTTAAAAAAAATCTATAAACCCCCCCTCCTTCTTTCCCTCTTCTACCCCCTCATCCCCCACCCACTCTCTCTCTAATCTCTATTCTCTCGAATATGTCATCAACGCAGACGTCTTCTTCATCATCCGTCGCTCACGAAGTGGTGGAGCACAAGCGTACGACGCCGGTTTGGGAATATTTCGACTTAGTGCAAGTCGGCGCGGAGCAAAAGGCGAGGTGCAAACAGTGCTCGAAATTACTTTCGATCGCTGGCAACTCGACACTCGCAAGACACGTTAAGTCTTGCGTAGCCAAACAAGCTCCTCCCGAGTCGACCCAGGCGCAATTATCGACATCCGGACAAATCTGGACGTACGATCAAGATAGGCAGGGGGAGCTGCAGGTGAAGAACATCATCAGACGTGGGTTGTCGTTCAGCCACTACGACAACGAAGAAGAAACCGAGTACATCCACCAAGGGCTACAACCCAAATATCACCAAGTAAGTCGATCTTCAATTAGGCGCGACACACTTAAATATTATTTAGAAGCAAAACAAACTTTAATTAATTTTTTTGAAAAATTTGAGGGTCGAGTGAATTTAACGAGCGACGTTTGGACAAGTAGTATAAAATTAGGATTATCGTATATGTCTATAACGTGTCACTGGGTCGATCCTGTTTCCTGGGATCTAAATAAGCAAATAATTTGTTTTGAAAGTTTCGAAGTCCCGCACACCGGTGAGGCGATTTATCAAATAATTTCAAAATGTGCGCGCAAATTTAAAATACAAGATAAAATTATGAGTATTTCTTTCGATAACGCCACAAATAATACCACCTCAATTGAGTGGTTAAAACGTGATTTGAAACCTATGTTAAACAACGTTTTTTTTTCATACTCGTTGCGCGTGTCACGTTTTAAATTTAGTAGTACAAGATAGTTTGTCGTATATGAAACCATGCACTAATAAAATGCGTTTACTGTTACAATTTATTTATAGTTCTAAACAACGACGTCAAGATTTTAAAAAATTCGTAACCGGGCAAGGTCAAAATTTTTTGAAACCTCTATTTGACATGTCAATTAGATGGAACTCTACGTATATAATGTTAAAACGAGCGATTCGCCAAAAAACACTACTAATGGAATTTTATACTCTGTTAGGTCAACATGAATTAACCGAGTCTGATTGGACAATTTTAGAACATTACATGGATTTATTAGAAGTTTTTTATACGGCGACAAATAGTTTATCGGGTGTATATTGTCCTACTAGCCCGCTAGTTATTGAAAATATTGTTAATATTTCACAAAAATTAAATTATTTTAAACAACACGCCGGATGAAGCAAATTAATAGAAATAATGGAAAGAAAATTTAAAAAATATTATAGAGAAATCTTAGTTATGTTTTCATGCGCCGCCGCTTTGAATCCTATTTTCGGCGTAGACGGCGTAGAAAATTTTATTGAAAAAATAAATAACAATATAGGCATAAATCTAAGTGATTCAGATTTAGATAATCTGAGTATTTTAAATTTTAACACTATTTTTACAGAATGTTATAATTATTACGATAATTTATACGGATCGCGGCCCCGGGAGGATGTGTCGCAACCAAAAACATCTAGTAGTTTTAAAAATAAAATGTTAGAGTTAGGCTCTAGGAAAAAAGCGCGCACAACATCTAGTAGTTTAAATGAATTAGGGTTGTACACAAAAACATAATTTCGTGATTTTATGTCCACGGACGAATTAGAAAATTTCGATATTTTAAAATGGTGGAAAAGTAAAGTAAATACCTATCCTATTATGTTTTATATGGCCCGAGATTTACTAACGATTCAAGCTAGCACGGTAGCTTCAGAGTCTGCTTTTTCTCTTAGTGGCAGGGTTTTGAATGAGCGGAGAAGTCGACTAAGCGAAAAATCGCTCGAGATCTGGATATGCTACAAGGACCACCTGGATGCGATGAAGAGGAAGCAGCATATTTCAGCGATCGAGGATAGCTCGTCGGACATGAAAGACGAGATGGACGCGATCAACTTAAACAAGACAACTTCTTGTATTTTTGTCATTTGTAATTTTGTAATTTTTAATAATTTAGAATTTTTGTCATTTGTAATTTTTAATAATTTGGAATTTCCAAATTTTTGTATATTTGCACATTTCTAAATTTGTATAATTTCGTTACCTTAATAAAAATTTTATTTTTTAATATTGTGATTTTGTGTTTTTTTATTTTTTTTTGTAAATCAAAAATTTGATTTTTTTATTTTTTTTTTAAATCAAAACTTGATTTTTTTTTATGAATTAAAAAAAACAATTTTTTTTTAAAAAAAACGGGTCGGGCTTAGCCTGGGCCCGGCCCGGGCCGGCCTGGGGGGCCTTACCAGGCCCCCCCAGGGAGCATAGCCCGGCCCGGTTACATTGTTAACCCCGGCCCGGGCCCGGTTCAGAAAAGCCCGGGCCCTGCAGGCCCGGGCCAAGCCCGGGCCCGCCAGGCTTTATGCGCACCACTAATTTGAATGCATACAAAAGTACATTTGGGGAAAATAGGAAATCACAAGCTTGTGCCATCAAATAGACCTTTACTTATTGTCTTGGAAGATGTGTCCCCCCTAAAGGGCTAGCCGCACCCCATGTGCGGGATGCGGATATCTCAGAAACCCCTACCAACGGCGCAACTACCCGGGCCGTAACCATCGCAGAAATCGCAGTCGCCGTCTTCGCCATCGTGGCAGCGACCGCCGTCGCCGTCTCCGCCATCGTCGTCTCCCCGCAAACGCAGTCACGACTTCTCTCCGGCTTCCCCTCTCCGGCCGCGCCTCCCCGTCGCCGAGAAAAGGCGGCCATTCGGCCGCTCATTTCCCGCCCTGCCTCCTAGCGCGCTCTCCTCGCTCCAGCGCTCTCCTCCCGCAAGCGCCCCACACACACTCCTCCTGCAAGCGCTCTGTGGTTCTATGCCAGCAAGCGCCCCACGCGCTCAAGAACAATCGCTTCAGCAGCCGACAGGCCAACCGTCTCAGGCTCCTCTCAACACAACAAGAGACAAACCACAAAAGATAAGACGTGCAAATGATACACTCGAAACGGGCATGTGTATTACATGCAAGTGCACGTGCCGGTTCAAGTACCAGTTATGAGAGGTAATATTGTAACCTGATTTCCTAAGTCTAGTGCGATGAACATATAGATGTGACTTTGTGAAAACGTGTGGTGAAACGTCTTGCAATGATTTTAAAATAGAGATCTGTATCTCTCGATATCGGAAATCCCTAACCCACTATTTCCCCTTAGGTGAAATAGGAAACCGAATGAAGAACAAAAAACCAAAGTTGTTAATACCAAGTGAAAATCTTTTTCTCTCATCAAATACTATATCGAATCTATAACGCACACACGCAACTCTTCTCTCGATTTATGAAACGTAGTAAAAAGATGAAACTTTGGACACAAGTTCCATAATAAAAGATTATAAACTCGATAAAGAGCATTCACCAAACGTTCACAAAGTTAAAATTAGAGCATAGTCATCACACAAAACTTAGTACTCTCACAATACAAGATTAGAGGAATTAGTTCATAGCGATGGAAGAAAACCGCGAAACGATTGGAGAGATCTTACAATACATGTTGGATTTAACGAGTAAACGCTGCAGGATTCCCCTTTCGAAGTCGCTCGCTCGATCAGCGTGAGGATCCGTAGTCTTACTTGCTCTAATCGCTCTCCTTCAATAGAGGATTTTCACAAACCCTAGATGAAGATCTCTTGATTTACCCTCTTTCTCTCCCTTAGAATGCCTTGGAATGCCTGATTTGATGGAGATTTTCTCTCTTAAAAACGTAGTCATCCCTTTGGAAAGAAACACCTTTCCATATTTGAAATTGGAGCCAACTTTAAAATTCAAATTCTGAAATTCGTCCAGACCACGTTGCAACCTGCTTTCCCGTGCGTTGTTACCTACTTTCCTGATTATTATATTTGAGCAGATTTCTTACTCCAAACAAATTTCTTTGGTATTTCTCGCAATAATACCATGGAAAAAGACCGAATAAGGCACAAAATAAATGGATATGAATTTAATTTCATTTTTATTTTATTTAAAATCATTTTAAGTATTTTATAATGAATATTAAGTCATAAATTGGGCTAGATAACTTATTTTTGAGAAGTTATCAGCAAACCGCACCGCACAAGCTTCCAAGACACAAGAGTCGGGACGAGCAAAGCAGGTCGCTCCTGCTTCTGAGCTTCAACGGAAGACTTCAAAGCACAACGAGTTCATCCCTCGCAGCACCAATAGAAGCTCATAGCTTTGTGAGAGGTGACCTGTCACCCTCCGAGTCCAGCTCTGTACAACAATCAATAACTAGTGGAAGTTTGGTCGGCACAGCTCCGAGCACGTGGTTTTTCACCCCTTTCCGGGGTTTTCCACGTTAAAAAAATTATCTTGTCAGGTTTCTCTCTTTCTGTGACTGTTTGCGCACTCGACCACTTCCGAGCTAAGACGGTTCAATTTAATCCGGTCTACCGAAACCTCGAGCAATCCGTAACATTGGATATATAATATAAATAGCAATTAATTTTCTTAAATAACAAAATATCATTTGATGAAGAAAATATTTTGCACATGAAATTAAGCTCATGAGCAAGTTGTCATGATTTATATGCGGCCTCGGGGTTATAGTACTATAATAGTCTGTAGGTGCGAGGAACATTCAACATTCATCATTCATCATCTAATGTTAATAATGTGATTAATTAATTAAGGCGTCTTAATCCCTTAGTTATCACTTAGGGAGTATCCGAGTTGACTAATTCAAGTAGTCAGCAAATTGGCATGGCAGGAGAAAGACGACGATTGAGGGTTTCTTAAATAAATATATATGATAATGAGGGCGGTCGATTGATACCTGTCTTAATTATATTCATCTATATATCATCAGTCCTACAAATTTTTTGTTTTTTTGCTACCCACGTAGGCGCAAAGGCGCACGAGACCCGACCCGACCTGACCCGACCCGACCCCACCCGAATGATCGGGTTTTGTGAATTTTATTACAGATTGTGCCTTTTATTATGTCCTTTCATCACCATGTCCAGCAGAAACCTCTATTTATAATGCATGTTAACAACTTGTAGGCTCGCAATGGGCAAAGAGAGATTTTTCAAGCTGCCCATAGCTTGTCATCCAAGCAGCCCAATGCGGACTTTTCCAAGAAATTTTTTTGGAAAAAGGCTAAGACATGTGAAATGACTTTATAAAAGGGGAGGATGACAAACTATGAACTACACACCAAAAACCAAACCAAAGAGAGATAAATCTTTGAAGAGGAGATCAGCGGTAGTGCACGACCGAAGGCAATGGTGGGCGTCGACATCCGATTGCGGGCGGCATCGGCAACGAAGAGCGAAAGCTTGTGGGTAGCGGTAAAGCGTCTGATTCGCAGGTTGCGGCAAAGTGTACGGTGCTCAATGGTTGCATGCTCGTAGGGGGTGATGGTTGTGCACAAGCGGTGACAATTTAGCAAGTGCAATAAGAGTGATATTCAAGAGCACCGATCGTGCACCGTTCCTCGGAGGAGTTCAGTGTTTGAGGGAGAAACAATTTCTTAACTCTTTGTATTTTACTCTTTATTCTCTTTATCTTCTGCTCTTTTATATGTGAGGGAAATCGACCGGAGGGTCGTCGAAATCCGGGAAGGGTTTCGTGAGAAATTGTCCCGGTGAGGGACGTCTAAATTGGGGAATCTAGTGTGAGGAAAATTGACCGGAGGGTCGCCGGAATCCGGGAAGGGTTTCGTGAGAAATCGTCTCGGTGAGGGGTGTGTAGATCGAGGGATCTAGTGGGGCTCTAAGACAATTCCGGAAAGAAGGTGAAAACCCAGCTCGAAGACCTTTCCGTGGGGGAAAGGGAGAGAGCCAACCGGTCTGGGTATATGGTCGGTATAGAAACAAAAGGAGAAATTTATATTTCATTGCCTCCGATCCCCGACGTCATGGGGACCTAGGTGTTCTGAATTGTAAACCTATTTCATTATTCATTAATAAAATTATTGTCTGTTTCTTATTCTCTCAATATCATGGTTGTGTGCTGGTAGATCCCTGAAGGTCGTGTGTGCGTCTCTAATGCGAAGTTTTACAGAGAAAACGAGTTCTGTGACCTACCGCCGCACACTAGCAAGCTAGCGCCCCGCGGTAGCATCCAGAACCAGTTTTCCTTGGCGAAACTCATTTTAATTTTTTAATTAATCTAAAAACCTTATTCACCACCAATCTAAGGTTGGCCGTCCGATCCAACAGCGAGTACCTTAAGTGAACTCATGAACACATGTTATTCTCTGCAAACGAGAAGGCAAAAACAAATAAATTTAAAATATAACGTCAGTACTTGAAGTGAACTCGCGGAACACCTGTTAATCTTTGTTTTCTAAAGCTACAATAAAAATTCAATAGTCTAAAAATTATATAATCTCATCACACAACAGTTGATTGTATCTAGAAATGTAATAATTGATGTGAATTTCTTTGACTTGCATGAGACCAAACTCAGTATTTATCTTTGCCACAGAGGGGTGCTCTAGGCTAGAAGGTCTCACTATCAGGTCTCCTGATTCGGACGAGAAAGAAGAGTTATCATCTCGCATTAAATACTGATCCTAAAGGAAATTTATGAGCAACATAATGTTGTTCTCTTTGTGGAAGAACAAGAAAATTATAAAGAAGCCGCAAGGGGCACACATTGGATCAAATCCATGGATGAAGCAATTCACATGATCAACAAGAATCAATCCTGAAATCTTATAATGAAACCCATTGACCGGAATGTCATTGACCTTAAGTGGGTTTTCTAAATCAAAAATGATGAAGACGGGAGAATCATCAAGTAAAAAAACACTGCTAGCTAGTTGCAAAGGGCTACTCACAGAAGTCTTAAATAAACTACAATGAGACATTTGCATCCCGTTACAACTCAAAGAAACAACAAGTTATCTAGCTCGATGCCAATTCTACATTCCTGAATAAAAAATATATGCCCAACAACTAGATGGTTATGAGAAGACGGGAAAAGAGAAAGTTTGCATACAACATAAAGCTCTGTATGAACTAAAACAAGCACCAAGAGCATAAAATAAAAAAAATGATAAGAAACTCTTACTCAATGACTTGTGTAAATGCAAAAAAGAGCATTTCATGTATATCAAGTCTTATTGAGGAGAAGATTTTTTACTATGTTTGTATGTAGACAACCTCATCTTCACAAGGTCGATTGTGACATTGTAGAAGACTTTAAAGAAGTAATGAAAAAAGACTATGAGATATTGAGTGACCTTGGTTTAATGTAATTTTTCTTTGGATTTCAAAACAAGTAATTGTTGGGGAAATTTTCACTAACCAAGAAAGATACGGAGATAAATTACTAGAGAAATTTGTGAGGATTAATTGCAAATCAATTTCCACTCAACAATTGAAAAATTATATAGAAAAGACAGAGGAGAAATATCTCAAAAGAAGAGTATAGAAGCCTCGTTGCTTCTCTAATATACCTCGCTAAAAACAAACCAGGCATAAAGAAAGTTTTTAGCATTGTCTCACAATTCTTAAGCAATATTAGCTCGGAACATTTCCAAGCAACAAACCTCATTATGAATTACCTCAATGGCAAAACCTCAATGGGGGAACCTATATAAAGAAGAAGCAAAGACAATAAATTAACATGCTTTAATTACAAACAAGAGCCTTCTTGTGAGAAACAAAAGTGATCAGGAGGCGACCCCAACAGCTAGGCCTAGGGTTGCGAGTGGTTCGGTTTGGGTCGGTTTGGACCCAAACCGAAAACGAACCGACATGCCTCGGTTTTTGGTTTATCCAAACCGACCCGAACCGAACCCAGTCGGTTTGGTTCAAAGTTGGTTCGGTTTTTAGTCGGTTTTTTTGCGGTTCGGTGTCGGATTTCTGCGAACAAACATAATCAAGTGTTATTTGTTGGATCGGTCATCTTCCCTTTACTAATTCCATAATCTTTATCAATCGAAGGTTTATATTAAATAATTTTGAGTACAAGTCAGAGATCAAGTTTATTAAATCCACATCACACACACAAACAACTATTATATTCATGCATTTTTACACATGCAGAGTTTGGATATATTGGGGGAAAACCTTCCTTATGACATCCCACAATTCTCTATAATAACTCGGATGAATTTAATATTAATAGATCCAACAATAAGCAATCAGAGCAATTGGAATATCACGATAGATAATCATTGACATTATTAAATCAATTTAATGTACAGAACATCCCAAATAATTAAACTGTTAATAAAACTTTTTCCCAACATAATTACTTAGGATCTGAAGAACTCTCTAAACCTAAGGAGAAGGGTCAGAAAAATCTCACCAAGCACGGAGATGGGGAAAGTGAACTTGGTTGTAGACCCAAAGGTAATCTGAAAGTTGCTTGATCAATACACCCCAAAACAGTGGTGAAGTGCTCGGTTCGGTTCGGTTTAGTCAGTTTTCACAACTTGAAAACTGACCCGAATCGATAAGCCTTCGGTTTTCAAAAACTCCAAACTGAACTGACACCGGACCGGGCGGCTCGGTTTCAAAGTCAGTGCGGCTCGGTCGGTTCAGTCGGTTTAGTCAGTTTTCGGTTTTCGTTCCTCACCCCTAGCTAGGCCACCGGAAGAAAAGCCAGCCAAAACAGTGACACCTGATCGATAAAGCATAAAGATAAGAAAGCCGTAAAAGTCAAAGATGGTAAGTACCAAGAGTTAAAAGTCGTGGAGTAATTTACTGCCTCAAAGCCTTGTTATAACTACACTTGTAAACAGTGTTTATCTGATGTATTTGTTGGGCATATAAAAGGGCCCAAACACTTGTAACAAAATGCTTGAAAAAAGGGAAATAAAATCTGGGTTGTTCTTACTTGATATTTTTATATTGTGCTTGGTATAAAAATTTATATTTTGAATTGAATGATCCTAATATTGGTATCAGAGCCATATCTTGGTGAAAGTGGGGTGAAAGTTCTTCACTACTGAGTTCTACTATCAGTAAATAATAAGACTAGAAGAATACTTGGCTTCATCATCTACCAATTATATTCTCCTCTATAGCCAAACATGTGTACCAATTTTTAATGGAGAGATGTACGAGTTCCGGAGTATTTGTATGCTTACTCTCTTTGATTCTCAAGGCTTGTTGGATATTATAGAGCAAGGAATACAAACAGGAGAAAAATCAGAACCAGCATCACCACTCAATATAACAGAAATAACATCTGTTGGAAGAGCTGCTACAAAAAAAGATCAAACCAAAAATGTTAGAGCTTTGCTTCTCATACACCAAGGTGTATCTAATACCATATTTCCACGGATCATGAGTGCTTCTTCTACAAAGGAAGCATGAGATACCCTTAAGGAGGAGTTCAAAGGAACCCATAAGGTAATATCAATTAAAGTTCATACTTTATGGAGGCAATTAGATGTTGTAGAAATGAAAGAAGAGGAATTCATTCTGGATTTTTATGCTAGAGTATCTAATATCACCACCCAAATCCGTAATCTAGGAAAGATTGTTGAGGATCAACAACTTGTCCATAAGATTATGAGAAGTTTATCCACAAAATATGATTGTGTAGTAGTGACAATAAAAGAAGCACGTGATATGGACTTACTAACTACTACAAAGTTGATGAGTTCACTTCAATCACATGAAGATAGACTCAGGAAACATACCCCTATGATATAACAGGTACTACAAAGCAATATGTCTCAAAACAGAGCATATAATCCATGAGTATTTCAAAAACCACCTCAGAAATATAAGAAAATCAACCAGAGAAGTAAATAAAAGGGTAGAAATTTGGTTCCCAATACTCAAATGTATTGTGAATTGTGTAAGAAACCAACACACAATACACAAGACTGCTTTAACTGTTGTCGAAGATGCAAGAAACCAACCCATTTTGATAGGGATTGATGGTTTAAGAATAGAAAGGAAGTAAAATTTACTGAAAGAGGGGGTAATAATGCTCTGTTCTTTACCAATGACAACACCTTGCCACAAAAATTAGTAAACACCAGATTGTGTCTGGATAGTGAAGCTTCAAATCATATGTGTGGAGATAAAAGCAAGTTTATCACATTAGACGAAACTACAAAGTCAGTAGTTTATCTAGGAGATGGAAAGTCTCAAACAATTGAGGATAAATGGACTATTGAAGTAACAACTAATACTGGACACCTTAAAACAATTAGTGATGTTCAGTGGGTACCTCATTTAACTCAAAATCTGCTCAACATAGGACAGCTGCAGACCAAAGGCAATAGAGTAATATTTACAAACAAACAGTGTCAAATCATAGAAGATAAAACAAGTCAATTGATTGTCATTGTAGCTATGTTAGTCAATCAAGTCTTCTATCTTGATATGAAACCCATATCTCTCTCTACTATGATACCTAAAGGAAAACATGATTCAATGTCCAAACTATGGCACTGTCGGTTAGGACACTTACATTGGAAATCACTTCAATAAGCAACCAAATTAGCAAAGGGAATGGCAGATATTGACATAGAAAGGGAATTCTATCAGAGCTGTGTAGAAGCAGAAGCACATAGATTACCTTTTCCTAAAGAAGCAACTTGGAGAAGTAATTCTCCATTGGATCTCATTCATGCTGACTTATGGGGACCATCACAAACTTCTTCTCATCAAGGTAAGAAATACTATCTTTTACTTTTGGATGATTATTCTAGATTTATGTGGATTTATTACCTTTCACATAAATCAGAAGCCTTTGAAGCATTTAAATTATGGAAGAGGAAAGTAGAAAAATAGTTAGAAATAGCAGTGAGAGCATTGAGAACAGACAGGGGAGGAGAATTCCTCTCACAACTATTTATAAAGTTTTGTGAACAAGAAGGAATAAGAAGAGAGCTAACATCACCTAAAAGCCCACAACAAAATGGTGTTGTAGAAAGAAGAAACTGCACCATTGTTGAAATGGCAAGGGCCATGATGTTCCCAAAGAAATTACCTCATCCTTATTGGGCTGAAGCCACTAATACTGTTGTTTATCTCTTAAACAGAACACCAACAAAAGCCCTGGAATATGCAACACCAAATGAAACACCATACACAAGAAAACCATCCTTAGCACACTGTAAAGGGTTTGGATGTTGATACGCCCGAAATAGATGTATATAATAACGCAAGTGCACGTGCCAGATCAAGTAATATAAAGTGAGAAAAGATCGTTCCCTCGGAGAAGTGACTAATCTAGTGCATGCAAATACTAGTTCTACCTTTTCCTTAAATTCAAGTGGATTAACTAAGTAAATTTTTGTTGGTGGAAAGATTAAAAGAGAGCAATAATAAAACTAAATTACAAAGACTTATTTAGAAATTCTTTTATCAAGATGGAGAAGTAGTTTCGTACGTTGATTTCCTTTGCCTATTGCAATGAGTTTTAAAAGTGATCCTTCATGAATTGATTAATTACTATCCTGCAACGATTTGAAAGTGGAAGTCATCATCTCCCGATCTCAGAAATCTGTTTAACCTAATTCACCTAGTTATCTCTAACTTAGGTAGAATGAGAATAACATAAAGCACTCAAATCAATGTTGCTAGCACAAGACAAAATCTCTTTCTTTCTTTATGCTAAGTAGAAATTTATGCTACACTTACGCCACTCCTCTCTCGAATCTTGCAGCGCAGTATAAAGACAGAATTTTGGCTAAGGATTTACACAACTCCTCTCTCGAATCTCGCCGTGCAAAATAAAGGATTCAACCCTAAAATAATGTAAGTCCTCTCTCGAATATCGCTACGTAATTTAGATGAAAAATACTTGATCCAAAAATTCCACAAAATAATAACATAAATCCAACAAAGATGAGTTTTTAATCAAACATAAAAGGGAAATTACAACCACCATATCACAATAAATCAAAGTACTCTCAACGTACAAAACCAAAAAATTTAGTTCATGCTCGAAAAGAGAAACCGCACAACAAGAAAGATCTTACTAGACATGATGTTTAGAAATGAAAATGCTGCCGGAATTTGTGTTCAGAAACTGCTTTAGAGTCCTCTTTCTCCTTGCCGATGCGTCCAAACCCTATCTGTTCTTCTCTTTCTCCAAGATGATGGCTCTCCAAAACACTCCCTCTAATCCCTCTCCAATCTCTTTGAGGAATGATATTCTCCTCTAAAAAACGTGCATCCCTTTACCAAGAGTTGTCTCTTTCCAATTTTCATTTTGGCGTAAAATTCGAATTTTAAATTCAAAATCCGTCCAGCAGTTGTTGCAACAACGTTTTCTGGTTATTGTAACAACATGCGCAGTCCAAAATAATTCCAGCTTTACTTCTCCGGATCGATTCCTTTGGCATTTGTAGCAAGAAAAACATTGAAAAAATTAGACATATTAACCATAAACAAAATAGATATAAATTTTCTTTTATTTTTGCTTATATAATTCATTACTTTATCAATAAGATAAATATTAAAATAGAATAACGCAATAGATAACTTCTTTTGGGGAAGTTATCACACCTCCACACTTAAGACTTTGCTAGTCCCTAGCAAAGATATTTCATAACAATAGGATGATTGAAGAAGTAATAAGATGTGAACTTAAACGATCTTTCATTTTTGAAAACAACTTAATCAAAACATACTCAAGAAATTCGCTTTACTTAACTGATGAGCCTATCAATCAATAAGAGTTCAAACATTCACAAATCCATTAGTTAGATGAAAGATAAAGCTCAAACAAGTATCTTAGTGTGGTGCGTGCTTTTTTTTAAAAATAGTTTACTTCCATGCAAAAGTTTAATATTGAACCTCCACATTTATTGAAAAGGGAAAGAATATGCTAAGTTTTTGATTTAGCCTCCATATGAGTTAGTAGTTTAATTGAAAATAGGATAAACTTTGGCTTGATTAGGAATTATGGATAAACATTGATAACAGAATGATATTTCCTAGTTAGTAATCTTAGTAATTCACCATATTATGGGGTTTATCAACATATACTTTTTTATTTAACATATTGCATTCATAATAGGGATCATTAATTCCAAGTACAAGTGCACATACCCGGGCCACAAATCACTATGATGTTCAACCATTTTTTCTCTTTTTTTACTCATAGTTGAGATCATTCCAAGTATGTTTTCACATACATAGGCCGCATATCACTATGACATAACTTTCTCTATATTTTTTTTACCATCATAGTTGTGATCATTCCAAGTATGTGGGCATATACTTAGGTCACATATCACCATGAAGTTCAATCATTTGTTTATAAAAATTAAACACTCATAAATGACTAACTTAATAGGATACGACTAGTAAAAATATAGGGAATTAGGCATAAAATAATATGTATGAAAAAGTTCAAGCTCAACTATTCTAGTGAAGATCAAAATGGAATAACTACCCAAGCTCATGTCTTGGCTTACATTGTTGACTTAGTTCTTGCTCGCCCCTCCCGTTATTTGTAGAGATCAATATCAAAAAATTGTCATGGAAGTAAACAAAAAATTTTGTGCATAAAATGGAAGTAAACAAAAAATTCTGTACATAAAAATAAAAATGCTTAAGTGAGCTTTATCACAAAAAGTCTTACTAATTTCAAATTCACTAATTGAACTCATTGCATTATTCAGTCATACCAATTAATGATCATTGAATATATCTAGAATAGCATATTGATTAAATGAAACAAAAATTAAGATCATTCAAATCATAGTTTAATGAATTATTCTTCATTCAAATGGTAAGGGTCATAACACCCCCACCTCCACACTTAAGTCTTTTGTTAGTCCCTAACAAAGATAATTTCTACCATGAAAATATTCGAAACAGGTTTTACTAATAAGCATAAAGGCATACAAAAGAAAAGAATTGAACTGTAAATAACTTCCCTAAAATTGGAGTGCTAGCAACTTTGTCCATTTATTCTTAAAGTGACCTTGGTTTCATAGTGTTTCATTCCCCTTTCCTTACCAAGTGTCATCATTAAAATTAGTTTAAAACCTATGAACAAATAACACTAGACAATTTTTCAAATTAAGCCGCTCAATTGATAAGTAAAACAAAAGTGCAGTAACAAAATCATGTGATATATTAGTATACGAGTGCGATTAATATCAAACTAAAATAGACGCACAAAGGTACATATCATAATACTCATTTTTCAATTAGTGGCGGATAAAATACAATATGAAAGTAGTGCAGTAATCATCATGAAATATCAAAACACATATAAGTGAAGCACAACATGCATCATTCAAAATATCACATCCCAAAATAGATCACCACAATATAGTCCAGAGCAAAACATAACAAAATATAGCGCAGAGCAAAATATAACAAAATATAGCGCAAAGCAAAATGTAAACATAACTATGCAAAAGTAAAGGTGGATATGAGATAATCATGCTCATCCTCCTCTTCGTCTTCGTCTTCGTCTTCCTCTTCATTTTTTATCTTTTCTTTTAGACGACTTAGCCTCAAAAATTTTCAATTCCTAGATTGCAGGAGTTCTCACTATCCTTGTTTGATACAACTTGCTAGCGCTCGACGCTACCACCGCTCGCCGTCCATCTCCCTCTACCTTGCCGATCGCCGCTGCTAACGCCTCGCCCAGCCTCGATCTCCCTCGTCGCACTTTCTCTCTAGACCTAGCCGGTGGATTTCAAGTTGGAGAAGAGAATGAAAACTGTTTATTTATTTATTTATTATTTATAAATGGGCGGGATTTAAGTAGATGGGGTTTAATGATAGTTAGATTAGCAATTTTGCTAATGAATTAAACCCGGCTTAGGGTTGAAATTATCCCATACCGTTAAGTTAGAAGAAACAGTCAGATTGCTAAATCATATTACATATGTAGTAGGATTGTTATAACAACTGCCAAGAATTAAGCCCGCGCGCCGGTTCAGTTGAACCGGCACTGGACCACCATCCGCGCGATTACTAGAAGAAGCATGCAGAGAATTAAATCATGTTACATATGTAATGGGGTTGTTATAACAATGCAACAGAAACATAATTCTCATTACAAACATTTTTAAGTTGTTGTAACAATTGGCTTTTGCTTTATAAATTCAGTTTTCCTTTTGCTTTACAACAACCAGAAATTTAATTCCCATTACATATGTTTTTGGGTTGTTGTAACAACTGCCCGCTGCATAACAAATTCCATTTCCTTCACAATTTTG
Source organism: Platanthera guangdongensis (assembly GCA_039583875.1). Taxonomy (NCBI): domain Eukaryota; kingdom Viridiplantae; phylum Streptophyta; class Magnoliopsida; order Asparagales; family Orchidaceae; genus Platanthera; species Platanthera guangdongensis. The sequence goes on along the minus strand of CM077152.1, from coordinate 25,418,820 downwards.
GTCAAATTTTTCACTCTTCCAGCTTTTTCACTTCTCCTGATAATTGATCATTGTCAACTTGTGTCATGCAGCTCCGCTTTCTCTAACATTGTTACTCTACTAACTATTGAAGTTGGTGACCGGGCGGTCTGGCGGTTGGGTTTGGCGGATTGATGACCGCGCGGTTTTGCTATTACCCTTCAGCGGTTTGGTTGTTGTGTGTTGTTGTCTGAGGTCCAAGCGGTCTAGCGGTTTGTCTCTGGCGACTTGGAGACCGGGCGATCTAGCGGTCTCCTTTGGTGATCTCTCTCTGATAGTAGCCGAGCGGTTAGCCCTTCTGTCTAACCGCGCAGCTTGTGCGGTTTGTGTCTGTATAGTCCGCTTGTGTCCTGTAAATTTTTAGTCTCATATCTATTATTTGTATTCTCTCTTCTCTCCTCCATTCTATATAAGGGAGGTCATACCTTTGTAATAGATACCTTTTTGGAATAATAAAGTTTACATTACTCCACTTTCCGGTTTATATTTTTCTGTTCGCACATGGTATCAAAGGACTCGGTCCTTTCCTCCTGATTGTGTGCGCGCTCTTTGCACTCGCGACTTGTTTTCTTCAGCCCGCGACCTATCTTTGCGGCCTGTCTTCAGTCCGCTCTTTGCTTGCGCGGCTTATTGTAACACCCCGGATTTTTGATTGCATACGCTTGATGGGCGTTACGTTGGCTTTGACCGTTGTCGAGCATGGTTTTTCCCGCGGGCTTGCCAGTGGCTGTTTGGTAGCCGAGTTGCACGATTCCCCAGCAAACCGGAGTCCAGATGGGGACTCGGTGAGGCCTCTTAGGGAATGTTTGCATTTTTTCGCGCCCGGGAAATGTTGCTCAAAATGAGTTGTTGGTACAAGAAAAAAAAGGGTAAAAAGTTCTTAAGGCAAAGCTGGTCTAGGACGACACAGAAACATTTTTCAAAATAGGGAAAAATAGTCATTTTTGTGCGTGACACGCCCCCCGACACGGGCGTGTCGGGGCGTGACCCAGGGCGTGACCTGGGCGTGACCTCCTTGACTCGACGATATTCTGGTGTCGAGTTGAGCTCGACGAATGGGGTGCACGCCCCGTGACACGGGCGTGTCACGGGCCGTGTCCCGCAGTGTCGAGTGTCGAGTGTTGAGTGTCGAGTGTCGGGTGTCGAGAGAGGGGACACGGCCTGTGACACGGGCGTGTCACAAGGCGTGTCAAGCTGTGTCGAGTGTCGACACTTTTGGTCGACGAGGTGTCGAGATACGGGCTACACGCCCTAGGTCACGGGCGTGACCGACCCGTCATGGGCGTGTACCCGGTCGTGTATCGTGTGGATCAACTTGAAATTGCCGACTTTCAGCGCCGCTTAAGGTACACGCCCTGCATCACGTGCGTGACACGGGGCGTGACCGGCCCGAAAATCAACTTTTTCCAGTTTTTTTTTGTGCTGTTCATTTCCTTGATTCTGCATCTAACGGTCCAGCTCTGTTCTGGAGAAAATAAGGCCGAAACAGAGTTTCTCCTCTTCACTTCACCTTCTCTTCATCTTCTTCTTCATTCTCAAAGAGAAAGCAAGGGAGAAAGGCTCAAGCAAGGCAAGGAAAGAGAGGAGCAGCCGTCGCGACATCGTCTCGGTTCAGGCAAGCGGTGTTTTTCACCCTTGCCAATCTTCTTTCTTGTCTTTGATTGTGCAACATAGCTAGTTTTTCTCTTTCAAGTTTCCTAGCTTGTTCTTCTTGTTTTGGGTTCTTCCTCACTAGCCTTATTATGCTCTTAAATTTCCCTATGCTGAATGACTTTGATCTTCCATGCTTAGTTTTGTTTTGTTATCAAATCTATGCTTAGTTTTCATGTAGTTCTCTTGTTCATGTGATTCATGTAGCTAATTTGATTCATGTTCATGTAGCATTTCAACTTTATGTGATTCTTCCTTGATCAAAAGCATGTGATTCTTGTTCCAAACATATGATGTATGTAATTAGGTTAATCAAACTCTTTCATGTGATGAAGTGCATCAAACTCTACGTTGGCAATTGATCGTCATGTGTGAGGATGAAGGAAGGGAAAGTGGTACTTGGGTTATGGTGAGATTTGATTGTGGGGTTACGGTTAGGTTCGTTTATGGTAAGTTTTGCGAGGCGAATGTGAACCATGGCAGAAGCGTGTATGTGCGGCTTTGGTAAGGGGTGGTGTTGGTTAAGCCTTTGTGGCCACCGGGTTTGGATTTGTGGTGTAGAGCACCATTTTGGCCCCGGTTTGGGCTGGTTTTTATTGGTGCGTTCCACTTTAGGGCTGCCACCAAAAGACCCTTGCTGAATCGCATGTAACCGCTGCTTATGTATCCATGCATAACATGTTTTGGTTACCAAACACTTATTTTCCAAATGACGTAAACAAAGCTGGTTTCTTATAGTAGTATCACTATAGACTGCATATAAGAGATCGTCATAAATAAACAAAGTATTTCCGCCGCGTACAAATACAGTTTTTGACGTAAACACTTATTTTCCAAATGACGTAAACAAAGATGATTTCTTATAGTAGTATCAATATAGACTGCATATAGGAGATCGTCATAACTAAACAAAGTATTTCCGCCGCGTACAAATACAGTTTTTGATACCTAAGGCCGAGGGATACGACCATTAAATCCAAAGGTTTTCTTGCATTTAACTGTTGGATTTCAACTCATAGCGTAAGCGTCAAGGGTTGCCTGAGCGTGTGCCCCTTTCTGTGCCCTATTCTCTCGGCTTGATTCTGCTTTCTGCTACCTATTTTCGCGGTTTGTATCCTCTTCTAACCGCTGCCCTGTTCGCGCGGCTCGTTGCTCTCCTTCCCTAGCCGCTCATCTTCTTAGTCGCTGCGACCTGTGTCTCGTCGCCGCGACCTTGTTTCCTTGCCTCCTTCTTTGGCGTTGAGACCTGTTTCCTTCTTGCCGCTCCTGCTTGCTAGTCGCTACGGCCTACTCTTTTATCGTTCGACTTGTTCCTCTCCTACCCGCACGGCCTTCCTCGGGCCGCTCGTCTTCCTTCCCTGCTTTGCTCTGCTTCTTGGCTGTGACCGCTACATATCTGTTCTCTGACCGTTGCGGCCTTCCTCGATGCCCGACCTGCTTCTGTCCGCCCGACTTGTGACTTGTGTTAGCCGCCGTAGCTTGCTGTTCTCTCACCGTCTCTCTTCAATGGATTCCACTTCCTCCGAGCCGTCCGCCTCGATGGTCCTCTCTTCTGGTAGTGCCCACACTGTTACTCGCGGAAGATGGTTGATCGATTCTGGTGCTACCAATCATATGACATGCAATCCTCAATGTTTCTCTCATCTCGACACACATGATCGGTTGCCCCCTGTCATAGTTGCGGATGGTTCTTCCTCCCCGGTCCATGGGACGGGCATGGTTCAAGTCACTACGTCTCTCTGCCTTGTCGATACCCTCTATGTGCCCCTGTTTCCTTGCAATTTATTATCGGTTACCTCTTTATGCAAGCAACTACAGTGCTCCGTCACATTCACTCCTACCTCTTGTTCTTTTCAAGATCCGGCCTCCCAACGGACGATTGCTACTGGGACTGAGAGCGGCGGCCTCTACTTCCTCGACAACGTCTCTGCTCTATTTGCCTTCTCCTCCTCCTCTACAGATCTTCTCCAATGGCATCTTCGCCTTGGTCATGCCCCCCCCCCTCGCCTACTTCGCCAGCTTCTCCCCCACCTCCCTTCCCAACATCCTCCTCTTAATTGTGACGCATGTCAACTTGGTAAGCATCACCGCTCTTCCTTTCCACCAAAGCAAGCTCGTGGATCTACCCATCCGTTTGATCTTGTTCACTCTGACATCTGGGGTCCTGCTCCTACCCTTACCGTTGGGAGTGGTAGTTCTTCCTTTGTTACGTTCATTGATGACTTTTCTCACTGTACTTGGGTCTATCTCTTACGAGACCGTTCTGAACTTTTTGATGTATGGACATCCTTTTATCATTCCATTCAAACTCAGTTTGAAGCTTCCATTAAAATCTTACGCTCGGATAACGCAAAAGAATATCTTAGTCAAGCCTTTTCCTCTTTCTGTACGCAATATGGGATTATTCATCAAACCAATTGCGTTTACTCTTCCCAACAAAATGGCATGACGGAACGCAAAAACCGTCACCTCCTTGATGTTGCTCGCACTCTGCTTACGCAAATGCATGTCCCTCGCTCCTACTGGGGCTATGCTGTTCTCATCTCTTGCTATCTCATCAATCGCATTCCATCCACCGTTCTCCATGGTCAAACTCCTTTCTCCATTCTCTATCCGGGCTAAAAACTCTTTCCTATTCCTCTACGTATCTTTGGTTGCACAGTCTTTATGCATGCTCCCTCTACCACCCGCGACAAACTCTCCCCTCGGTCCACCAAATGTATCTTTCTGGGGTACTCTCCCACTCAGAAAGGTTATTGTTGCTTTGACCACGTCACCCGCAAACAATTTGTCTCTGCGGATGTTACCTTCTTTGAAAATGCATCTTACTTCTCTTCCGCTTCTTCCTCTACTCCTGCTAATCCTCCTTCTCTCTCCCACCCCACTATTCCCTCCACTCCTGCTACTATTCCGCCACCTCTACCATCTCCACCATCTCCACCACCTTACCCCGCTCCTTCTCCTCCACCTTCCTCCTCTTCGATGTCGTCGCCCTCTTCTCCCAGGCCAGCCTTCTCCACCACGGATGCTCCGGATACTGGGCTACCTGATGACCTGGACCTTCCCATTGCCCTTCGCAAAGGGGTTCGGGCTTGTACCCAGTATCCTCATGCTGCTGTTGTTTCCTATAATCGTCTGACGCCTGCTCGCAGGTACTTTGCTCTGCCTATCTCTTTTACTTCCACCCCCCGTTCCTATCAGGAAGCTCTTGCACTTCTGCTTTGGAAGGCTGTCATGGATGAAGAGATCACTACTCTCACTAAACGGGGTACCTGGACTCTTGTTCCTCCTCCTGTTGGCACAGACGTTGTGGGCTGTCGCTGGGTTTTTGTGGTGAAATTCCTCCCCGATGTCCGTGTGGATCGCTACAAAGCCCGCCTGGTGGCTAAAGGATTTACTCAGACCTATGGTGTTGATTATTTCGATACATTCTCTCTCGTTGCTCGTCTCAGCACCATCCAGGTCCTTCTCTCTGTAGCTCTCAACCGGGACTGGCCGATTTCCCAGCTGGATGTAAAGAATGTCTTCCTTTATGGTGATCTTCAGGAGGCCGTCTACATGGAGCAACCTCCTGGGTACGTTGCTCAGGGGAAGACACGAGTATGCCGGCTGAAGAAGGCAATCTATGGCCTCAAGCAGAGCCCTCGAGCTTGGTTTGACAAGTTCAGCGGCATCGTGGCGGCAGTTGGTTTTGCGCGCAGCTCTGCCGATCACTCACTATTTATTCGCAAAACCTCCTCGGGACTAGTGGTTCTTGTTGTGTACGTCGACGACATTCTTCTCACTGGCGATGATCCGGAAGGGGTAGCCTTGATAAAGCGGCATCTTCGTCAACATATGGTCACGAAAGATATGGGCTCTCCGAAGTACTTTTTGGGGATCGAAATCTCTCGGAAGCCCAACTCCTTAGTCCTCTCCCCGCGTAAGTATGTCCTTGATCTATTAAAAGAAGCAGGATTGACTGGAGCCAAACCTGCCCGATGCCTCATGGCAATTGGAGAAGACAAAACCTGGACAGATGATTCGCCTCTTCTTTCAGATACTACGCGGTACAGGCGTCTAGTTGGTAAGCTCATATATCTCACAGTGACCAGGCCCGACATTTCCTATGCTGTGGGCAAGGTGAGTCAATTAATGCAAGCACCTAGGGAGTGCCATCTACAGTCCGCCTTGCGGATCTTGGAGTATGTCAAAGCAGCTCCTGGGAAAGGATTACTCTTTCAGAAGAATGGTCATCTGAAGGTTGAAGCCTACTCAGATGCGAGTTACGCTGATGACAAAGGGGATCGCAAGTATACCTCCGGTTTCTGCACCTTTGTTGGGGGAAATCTGGTAAGCTGGAAGAGCAAGAAGCAGTCTGTTGTTTTCAGGTCCAGTGTTGAAGCAGAGTATCAGAGTATGACATCGACCACTTGTGAGTTAAAATGGCTACGGGCTCTCATGCTGGATTTAGGAGAGGTCTACAACCATCCTCTACCTATGTTCTGTGATAATAAGGCTGTCATATACATATCCAAAAATCCGGTCTTCCATGAAAGAACCAAGCACATTGAGGTCGAATGTCATTTCATTCGTGAAGAGATTTTGAAGGAACAAATTTGCACTAACTTCATCACTTCTGATAAAGAGCTGGCTGACATCTTCACCAAGCCAGTATCCGCCTCGTTTCTTCATATTTGTGACAAGCTGGGCATGATCGATATATATGCTCGAGCTTGAGGGGGAGTGTTGAAGTTGGTGACCGGGCGGTCTGGCGGTTGGGCTTGGTGGGTTGATGACCATGCGTTTTTGCTGTTACCCTTCAACGGTTTGGTTGTCGTGTGTTGCTGTCTGAGGTCCAAGCGGTCTAGCGGTTTGTCTCTAGCGACTTGGAGACCGGGCGATCTAGCGGTCTCCTTTGGTGATCTCTCTCTGGTAGTAGCCGAGTGGTTAGCCCTTCTGTCTAACCGCGCGGCTTGTACGGTTTGTGTCTGTATAGTCCGCTTGTGTCCTGTAAATTTTTAGTCTCACATCTCTTATTTGTATTCTCTCTTCTCTCCTCCATTCTATATAAGGGAGGTCATACCTTTGTAATAAATACCTTTTTGGAATAATAAAGTTTACATTACTCCACTTTCCGGTTTATATTTTTTTGTTCGCACACTAACGAAACCCAACGAAATTTATTTATGTAAAAAGAACATATATATATATATATATAAATTATAAGATACAATGGGTTGCCTCCCACCAAGCGGCTAGTTTATTGTCGGACTACAAAAATGGACAGAAAAATTAAAACACAATATGCAGTAAACGAAAGATAACTACTGTGTTTATTGTCTTCCCAACACGACTTATTCAGAAATTTTAAAATTCTAAATTATGGGACGATGAAAAGAAAAATGAACACGTAATTGTTCTAATATACGCGTCAGCAGCGGGTACCGATACGACGATAAAACAATCACTTCTTTACCTAAATAATAATACATGTTCATCGTCGATAATGGGAACAAAAAGTAAGAAGTGGAGTGTTCCTCACTATTCTCACCATAATCTATATCCTTGCCTAGCAAGGTATCATCGTCAATAGAAAGGCTATAGGGAGAGAAGAAAATGAATGAGACTTTAACTATGGAGGAGGACTCAACCTCCTCACATAAGGGGATACTCATCTCATCAACTTGAGGATAATGCTCAATAACCTCTTTGAGCATTTGTGACACATCAACTTGCTTGGGCTCAGATAATGAAAGGAGATTAGGAAATAAAATAGAAGAAAGACATAAATGATTTCTAATTATGAGAGTGATCCCGGTTTCACTTCCAGTAGGTTCTGAAGATTGATCGATTTGGTATCGTAAGCATCGTAATAAGGGGGCCCGAGAACTCAAAGCCTCGGTGGTGAGTTGAACCTCCTCATCTAATGAAGAAGTGTATATCTGCTCATCAGAAAGGATATCCTCTTCAAGCGCATCATAGTGCTCCAAAGAATTCTTCCCTCCATCTGAGAAGATAATATCTTCGACACACTTTGGCACATCCTCAGGTTCATGATTATCCCCAAGCGCAATATCTTCAACATGATCGATAAAAATAGGTGTATAAAATTCGTGCAAAGAAGGTTGAGGAACCGGGGTGATAGCATTACCAGAGAATATGTGGGTTGGTTCCTCCATGGGTGAATCCAAAATAAATGATGAATGTGTAGGGAGAGGCAGCTCCGCAACGTCGTTGCACAGATCATCAACAAACATGATGGTTATATATCCAATACCTCCTTGTAGACAAGGAGGTAATGTGTATATATCATTAGAATCATAAGAAATGTCATAATAAGAAGAGAATGAGAGGATTTGAATTTTAGGTTTGTTATACTCCTCTCTTTGATGCTGAAATGCAACGTACTCTTTCATAGCATGCCTGGTGCTATGGCAAAATATGCATTGTTTCTCATTTCTTCTCAGCCTTTGAGGGTCGGGCTGAAATGCGGAAACATTGCATGTTGTGGGGGAGCATAATTATAAACATTAGGAGCACTATATGAAGTATCATCAGATGTTGGTACTCTATATGGTGAGCCATATGACATATAACTACAGTCTTTTATATAACAATTATCATTAGCATGATTGAATACCCCGCAATAATGACATCGAGAATATAAATATGAATACATGATTTTGCACGGGAGAATTCACTAAATGGATATTAATCTTTGCACAAATCAACTACACACAAATAATTTAAATGAATAAACCTACTTTGATTTTTTTTTTTTTGAAAAAATAGATTAGGAATAAATAAAATTAAAATTGTGGATTAAAAAAATCAAATCGTAGAAAATAAAATAAAAAAAATAAAAACTTGAGCTCTAAATACTCAGGGTTTACTAATATTGCAAAAAAAGACACTGAATTAGTTGAACTTGCCGGCAACGGCGCCAAAAACTTGATACGCCTGAAATAGATGTATATAATAACGCAAGTGCACGTGCCGGATCAAGTAATATAAAGTGAGAAAAGATCGTTCCCTAGGAGAAATGACTAATCTAGTGCTTGCAAATACTAGTTCTACCTTTTCCTTAAATTCAAGTGGATTAACTAAGTAAATTTTTGTTGGTGGAAAGATTAAAAGAGAGCAATAATAAAACTAAATTACTAAGACTTATTTAGAAATTCTTTTATCAAGATGGAGAAGTAGTTTCATACGTTGATTTCCTTTGCCTATTGCGATGAGTTTTAAAAGTGATCCTTCATGAATAGATTAATTACTATCCTGCAACAATTTGAAAGTGAAAGTCATCATCTCTCGATCTCAGAAATCCGTTTAACCTAATTCACCTAGTTATCTCTAACTTAGGCAGAATGAGAATAAGATAAAACACTCAAATCAATGTTGCTAGCACAAGACAAAATCTCTTTCTTTCTTTATGCTAAGTTGAAATTTATGCTACACTTGCGTCACTCCTCTCTTGAATCTTGCAGCGCAGTATAAAGACGGAATTTTGGCTAAGAATTTACACAACTCCTCTCTCGAATCTCGTCGTGCAAAATAAAGGATTCAACCATAAAATAACGTAACTCCTCTCTTGAATCTCAATATGTAATTTAGACGAAGAATACTTGATCCAAAAATTCCACAAAATAACAACATAATTCCAACAAAGATGAGTTTTTAATCAAACATAAAAGGGAAATTACAACCACCACATCACAATAAATCAAAGTACTCTCAACGTACAAAACAAGAAATTTAGTTCATACTCGAAGGGAGAAACCACACAACAAGAAAGATCTTACTAGACATGATGTTTAGAAATGAAAATGCTGCCAGAATTTGTGTTCAGAATCCTCTTTAGAGTCCTCTTTCTCCTTGTCGGTGCGTCCAAATCCTAGCCGTTCTTCTCCTTCTCCAAGATGATGTCTCTCCAAAACTCTCCCTCTAATCCCTCTCTAATCTCTTTGAGGAATGATATTTTCCTCTAAAAACGTGCAGCATTTTACCAAGAGTTGCCTCTTTCCAATTTTCATTTTGGCGTAAAATTCGAATTTTAAATTCAAAATCCATCCAGCAGTTGTTGCAATAATTTTTTCTGGTTGTTGTAACAACCTGCGCAGTCCAAAATAATTTCAGCTTTACTTCTCCGGATCGATTCCTTTGGCATTTCTAGCAAGAAAAATATGGAAAAATTAGACATATTAACCATAAACAAAATAGATATAAATTTTCTTTTATTTTTGCTTATTTAATTCATTTCTTTATCAATAAGATGAATATTAAAATAGAATACCGTAATAGATAACTTCTTTTGGGGAAGTTATCAGATGTATAGTTTATGCACTCAAAATAAACAGATGTAGTAAGCTAGATGAAAAAGTTGAAAATTTACTTTATATTGGATATGATGAATACTCAAAAGCATACATATTGCACAATTCCCATACAAACCAACTGATTATCTCACGTGATGTGCAGTTTTATGAAGAAAGGACACATGATTAGGGATCAGACAAAGAACAACAAGCCTATCAACCAGTTGTGGTTGAACTGAGGGATTGGATCCTTAGTTCCTTCCACACAACACTTGAAGACATCAGTACAATAACTAAAAAGGGCATCATGAGTCCACAAGCCTCTTCATCATCATCTCCCCGAGAGAGAAACCATATGGAAACAAAAATATCAGACCAATTCTCATCACCACCTGTTCTTAAAACCAAGAGTATAAAAGAAATCTATAACTCATGTGAGCTAGCACTTACTACCAATACACCAGTAAACCGTGTTTATCTGATGTATTTGTTGGGCCTATAAAAGGGCTTAAACACTTGTAACAAAATACTTGAAAAAATGAAAATAATATCTAACTGATTCTTGATATTTTTATATTGTGCTTGATATAAAAATCTATACTCTGAGTTGAACGATCCTAAGATCTTGGAGGGTTATAAAATGTAATAGAATGTCAGAAATTAATCGGTGAAATAATTTGATTATTGTTGAGACCAGGCGGTCTGGCGGGTTGAGACCGGATGGTCTGGCGGTCTGGCAAGTTGAGATCTGGCAGTCTGGCAGTCTAGCAGTCTGGCGGCTTGTCTATGGCTGCTTGGGGATTTGGCCTCTTGTTCTCTACATTGTAGTGGTCGTGCGGTCAGGCTAACTGTGCGGCTTGTGTGGCTTATGCGGCTTGTATAATTTGTGTTCATGTAATTATTAGTCCCACATTGATTATTTGTAATCTCTTTTCTACCCTATATTCTATAAAAGGGAGGTCATACCTTTATAATACACATCTTTTTGGATAATAAAAATTTTGTTACTCCAATTTTTGGGTCTCTTATTTTCTGTTCGCACATGGTATCAGTGTTGAAACTGAAACACAGTCTCCTGTGGAGTTCACCTTGGGGAAGGGGTGATCGCGCACCTACTTCGCTCCTGCAAGCAAAATAACAAGGGAAACGAGGAAGAACTGACCCAAGGGCTCGGCGGGGAGGACCCACCACACACCCGGAAGATCTAAGAGCGCTTCCCCTCCTTAGCCAAAGGCCGAGCTAAGGTATCCTCAGAACGTGCTTGAGAGATGCAGCAAGAGGGCACTGGAAGCATGCTTTCTAAGGTACCCCTTGGGTCCTATTTATAGATTTCTAAAAATGGCCTATAAACAGTAAATTCTCATAGTTCTGAATGGCTATGTGCAGTCTAGATTGGCATGCCAACAACGTAACTCCACTGTTCTGAAATGCTATGGGCAGGCCAGCGAGGGCAAAATAGTAAAAAGTACCTCATAGGCCTGTGCGAGCTCGGCCACCACTGAAGATCCTGCTCGCCTATTGTCTGTCGAGCTCCATATGGAGGGTGCGAGCTGTCTGCAGTGCTCACCATTCGATCTTTCTTCATTACTCGAGCTCAACTCGACGAAGCCCGGGCCTGGCTCGGCGAATGCCAAGCTCGGGGTCATGACGAAGGCCGAGCTCGGGTTTGGATTTCCCTGCCGAGCTCGCCTACTGCTTAGGATATCTGAACCGGCCGGTCTGGTTCCTGGCGACCTCAGTCTTCGGATATGGGGTTGTACAATCAAAGCCATCGATCTTCTCCTCCTGATTTTTTGAGACCTCTCTGTCCGCGCGACCTGTCTGTGCGGCTTGTTCCTCTTCTCGCGACCTGTTCTTGCGATTTGTTATCTTCTCTTTTCGCTCCCTGTTCGTGCGGTTTCTTCTTCCCTTGTGTGGGTGTCCTCTCTGCCCCTCCTTTCTAACCGCTCCCGCTCTCTAGTCGCCGCAACCTGTTCCTAAGTCGCCATGACTTGTCTCTTTTGTGCTGCCTCATTTTTTAGCCGCTCCCGCTCTCTAGTAGCCGCGACCTGTTCCTAAGTCGTCGCGACCTGTTCTCCTTTGTGCAACCTCCTTTTCTAGTTGCTCCCGCTCTCTAGTTGCCGCGACCTCTTCCTAAGTCATCGCGACCTGTTCTCCTTTGTGCGGTCTCCTTTTCTAGCCGCTCCTGCTTGTTAGTTGTCGCGACCTCCTCTTTAACCGCGCGACTTGTTCTTCTCTCTGCTCTCTTCTATGATAAACTCTGATATCTCGCCTCAACTTCTCCCGCTTCTTCCCCTCCTCCCACTTATACTCCTTCGGGCAACCATGACACCGTTTCCAAACTCGCCGGTTCCAACTACCTGGATTGGAGTGTCTCCTTCACCTTCCTTCTCCGCTCTCAACGCAAATGTCATCATCTCACTGATGACCCTCCTCCGCAAGATTCCCCTCTTTTTGATGATTGGGATGCCAGTGATGCCCTTGTCCACACATATCTGGCTAACAGTCTTTCTGATGAATGTCTACCGTACCTATCATCTGTCATGATGAGACGGTCAAGGCTGTGTGGCTTCATCTTGCCGCTCTCTACTCAAAGGGGGCTCAGACGTCTCACATCTATACTTTATATGCGGATCTCTTTGCCCGTCCATCCATGTCTCCTGCTGCTGCTTACCAACAAGTTCAGGCTCTTGGAGCCAAAATTCTCCAGAATCGCCCCTTCTCTGCGAACTTGGCCGAGCAACACAAACACTTCCAGGAGCTGCTAGTTGTGTGCTACCTTCTGCAACTTCCTAAGTCCTATGATATGATCCGTCAACAAATTCTTGGCGAGGCGGAGTCTCCCACCTTAGATGAAATTGCTGCCCGCATAGCTGTTGTTATCTCTCTACTACAATGTCCACTGTTATCTTCCCCTCCTCCACCAGATAACTATGCTCACTCCACTCAACGGATTGGATCTGGTGGCCGTAACCATCACTCAGGCGAACGCGGTGTTGCCCGCTTTCTCTGCTCTCATTGCGGCCGCACCGGCCATACGGTTGATCACTGCTGGAAGAAACATCCTCATCTTTGGCCAATGGGTGACGCTTCCACCTCCTCTTCGAAGTCGTCCGCTTCGGTGGTCACGTCTTCAGGTAGTGCTCATGTCGCTACTCAAGGTAAATGGCTGATCGACTCTGGTGCTACCAATCACATGACTGGCAATCCTTAATGTTTTTCTCTCATAGAACAACATGATCGGTTGCCCCTTGTATTTATTGCGGATGGCTCTCCCTCATCGGTCAATGGGACGGGAGTGGTTCAAGTCACTCCGTCTCTTCGCTTGGAGGATACCCTCTACGTGCCCACATGCCCTTATAATCTACTATCTGTCACTTCTCTGTGTAAGCAACTACAGTGTTCTGTCATATTCACTCCTACCTCTTATTCTTTTCAGGATCCGGGCTCCCAACGGACGATTGCTACTGGGACTAAGAGCGGCGGACTCTACTTCCTCGACAATGTTTTCGCATTGTCCGCTTTCACCTCTACTAATCTTCTCTAGTGGCATCTTTGTCTCGCTCACGCTCCTCCACGACTTCTTTGTTAGCTTATGCCTCACCTTCCTCAGTAGAGTCCTCTCAACTGTGATGCTTGTCAGCTTGGCAAGCATCACCGCTCCTCCTTCTCACCTAAGCAAGTTCGTGGATCTTCCCGACCGTTTGATCTAGTTCACTCCGATGTTTGGGGACCCGCTACTACCCTCTCCATCGGTCGGGGTAGTTCTTATTTTGTAACTTTTATTGACGATTTCTCCCGCTGTACTTGGGTGTATCTCTTACGAGATCGCTCTGAATTATTTCATGTATGGACATCCTTTTATTATATGATTAAGAATTAATTTGATGTCACTATTAAACTCTTTCGCTCTGATAATGCAAAAAAATATCTTAGTCATGAGTTTTCCTCCTTCTGTATGCAACATGATATTATTCATCAAACTATCTGTGTCTATACCTCACATCAAAATGGCATGGCCAAACACAAAAACAGTCACCTCCTTGATGTCGCGCGCACTCTGCTAACTCAAATACAGGTTCATCGCTCCTATTGGGGATATGCTGTTCTCATCCCCTGCTATCTTATCAATCGCATTCCCACCACCGTTCTCCACGGCAAAACATCATTCTCCATTCTCTATCCAAGGAAGGATCCGTTTCCTCTCCCACTTCATGTATTTGGGTGCACAGCCTTTGTGCACTCCCCTTCTGCCACCAGTGACAAACTCTCACCATGGGTCACCAAGTGTGTCTTTCTGGGATACTCTACCACTTAGAAAGGCTATTGTTGTTTTGACCCAGTTGCCCGCAAGCAGTTTGTCTCTGCGAACGTCACCTTCTTCGAAAATGCGTCATACTTCTCTCTCAACTCCTCTTCCTCTCCTGATATTCCTCCTTCTCCTACCACCCCTCCTGTTCCCTATACACCTACCGAGACTCCACCACCTCCTCCGTCTCCAATATCTCCTCCACAGTGTTCCCCTACCGAGATATCTCCCTCATCTTTACAGTCGTCTCTCCCTACTCCTCGGCCAGCTCTCTTCGCCATGGATGCCCCGAAAACTGAGGAACTCGCCGACCTGGATATTCTCATTGCTCTTCGCAAAGGGGTGTGGATGTGTACTCAACACCCGCTAGCTGTTGTTGTTTCATATGATCGTCTAACTTTTTCTCGCAGGAAGTTTGCCTTGGCTATCTCTGCCACTAACACTCCCCGCACTTAGCAGGAAGCTCTTACTATTCCTCATTGGAAGACCGCCATGTATGAGGAAATTGCTAGCCTCACTGGAAGGGGCACATGGACCCTTGTTACTCCCCCTTTGGGCATTGATGTGGTTGGCTATCGCTGGGTATTCGTTGTGAAGTTCCGTCCAGATGGCAGCGTGGATCGATACAAGGCCTGCTTAGTCGTCAAAGGCTTCACTCAAACTTATGGGGTTGATTACTTTGACACATTCTCTCCAGTTGCTCATATCAGCATCATTCGGGTTCTTCTTGTAGGATTTCACGTGTTATGGCGGGGCGAATTTAAAAAAATTCCCAACAACCATATAAACCACGGGATCAGATATCCAATGTAAACGCCCTACTAGAAAAGCAAATGAAAAACCTAACTCATCACATCTAACCATTGCAAAGAGTTAGATATGTACCTCTAGAGAACAAAGTCTCTAGGCGGAAGAGGTGAGTTGCCGATGAGATAGAAAATGATTCCACTGAAACAAAGAGGCGGATCGCGTCGCCTCTTGGTTCACCTTGAACCCGAACAGCGGCCCAAGTCCGTTGATAGAGGAAGAGGGCACACGCTTAGACCAACTCCGCCAAAAGCACCGAGGACTCCAAGTGGCCGAACCACACTAGTCGTTGGCGTTTAGTGGAGCGGGATAAGAGAAAAAAACCTTAACAGGCCTGCTAGAGAGGAAGATTACCAAGGAAAATCTCTTGCCCTAGCAGAAGCTCTCAGCTTGAGCACGATCTGGAAAGGGACGGAAGGCTGCTCCTCCACGAACCGTTTGCGAGCTCACAGTAGCCGACCGCCGACAGAGATGAAGGACCGGCGAGAAACAGGAGTGGTCGGTGGAAGTCGCCGGTAGAGAGACTGGGGGTGGAGGGGCGAGCCTTGACGGGAGGCCGGAGATCCACGACCTGGACGAGCGCCGCCGTCGGGGTCGATACAAAAACCCTAGCCAAATCCCCAGCCCGAATACTCCTTCCGTGCAAACTCATATATATATATATATATATATATATATATATATATATATATATATATATATATATATATATATATATATACGAGCATCTTCGCACGGGCTACGCCCGTGCTCGATGCTCTCAGGCGGCCTTCGACCGCATTCAGGCGTGCTTCGCCCACCTTCGAACGGGCTCCTCTCGTGATCGATCTGTCGTTGAGGCTGCGCCCGCATCAAAGTGTGGTTGCACACACATCAAGACGGACAGTGCCCGCAATTTATACATATGAGTACTCAAAATGACCGCAAAAAAATATAAATAAATATTACAATTTTTATTTTATAAAAAAATTACGTTTTGTCGTAAAACATTAATTTCACGCAATTTTTCTCTTCCGTCATCTCTCTCCCTTTCTTTCCTCCCCTCTCTCTCTCTCTCACTCCTCTCTCTTTCCCAACTCTCCCCCCCCCCCCCATCTTATGCTCTCCAAATACCTATATTGCTTTATATAATAAGATATATATATATATATGTGTGTGTGTGTGTGTAAAACTAACTTATATATATATATATATATATATATATATATATATATATATATATATATATATATATATATATATATATATCTTTATATATAATATATATATGTAATTACAAATACATGAATATATACATATATGTGTGTATTTCATATACATATATATATACAAAAGTATATATATATATATACATCCAAACACACCACACACACACACACACACACACACACACACACACACACATATATATATATATATATATATATATATCATATACACATATACATATATATATATATATATCATATACACATATACATATATATCCAAATTATGCCCATTAAGGGTGGGGTTATACCAACTCCAATTACTATGCTCCTCCATTAAATAATTACGACGACTTGCCTCGTCATAATTTTTTTAATAATCGCACAGAAAAACTTGTCTTAGAAGGCGCATCACCATATTATCTAACTAAGTCTAATACGGTGAATCGAGGCTGTTCCCGTTCATATCGTGTGACCTTACAGAGGAAACATGCCGCCACGGCGATAATACAATATTTATATTATCGACTATAAGAGGCTTTATCAAGGCATTGTAGTCGCCACAACAACACGTTACAAGAGGTAACCGAACTATATGGCCAGTGTCTACCTTTGTCACATGATATCATAAATATTATGCGAAATGAGACCGTGTTATTCTCGCACTATATTTGTCTTTCTCGGTCTCATAAGCAAGTGTGTCTTTATAACTACATTAGTTATAATGCATGCTATACAAACTCGCTTTGCCAGGTGGCCTGACTATATCATAACCCACACTAGCTTGGGGACAAATGATATTTCGATATATACATCCCTTACGCGTAAGTATGAACAACGAATCATAGTATTTATCACCATCAAAAGATAGTCTTCAACTACATTCACATTGCTCACACCGACGCGCTTAATTTACATATCTCATATCTTCAAATCATAGACACGTTGCAAGCACTAATGACACTTAACACATTCCATTTTAATATTACAACTTAAGATAGGTCAACCTCAATATGTATGAAACCATAAGCATACACACTCAAGTGATAACGATAACTATTATCAACATTTGTAGAACTACAATGTACTTTAATTCACATGACAATTCAAGGTGGTTGTCAATGTCCCTCTTTGACTACCAGGATCGTGAACACATAAAACTAAGATCATGTGATGGAAATCAAGTGTTCTACACCTCAAGACCAAGGGCATCTTCCTGAGCTATCATGAAGCATCATCATATGATATAGGGACAGAATGAGATAAACATTCACCAAAACATGAATTTTAATAAAATTACAGACAACTTTCAAAACAGAAATCCTTCAATCTCCCACTTGTTTTTAAAGTTTCTAATAAAAGAAATAAAAACATAGGAATCCTCCGTCAATAAACATCAAGCCATTCTCCATGGACTTGCAACCCCATGGACTCGAAATGAATTTCTCCTTTGGCTTGAGACAGAGGCTTGGTGCAAGGATCAGCTATATTGCTATTTGTGTCAATCCATAAAAGCGCAATCTTGCCTTCTTCAATGAAGTCGCGTGTGACAAAATACTTCCGATCCATGTATTTTGTCTTATGATGTGATTTCGGCTCCTTGATTTGTGAAATGGAAGCGCTATTATCACAAAACAATCTCAAGGGCCCTTCACTCGACGTCACGACTCCCAATTTGTCAAGGAATTTCTTTATCCAGACTTCCTCTTTGCTTGCCTCTGCGGCCGCCATGACTTTCGCTGCGGTGGTTGAATCAGCAGTAGTGGATTGTTTCCAACTACGCCAACTCACAGCTCCACCATTCAGAAGAAAAAACGAACCCAGATTGAGATCTTCTATCGTCCGGATCTGTCATAAAGCTAGCATCCGTGTAACCTTCTACATGGAGCTCTTTATGTCCACCAAATACAAGAAACTTATTTTTGGTCCTTTTAAGGTACCTAAGAATATTCTTGACCGTCGTCCAATGATTTGGACCAGGTGAAGCTTGATGTCGACTCGTCATACTGAGAGCATATGCACATCCGGTCTCGTACAGATCATGACATACATGATGGAACCTATGGCGGAAGCATAGGGCACATTCATCATGTATTCAATGTCTTTATATGATGAGGTACATTGAGACTTGCCTAGCAGAGTAGACGCCTTCATTGGCACATTTCCTTCTTAGAGTTTTCCCCTATGGAACCTTTCTAAGACTTTGTCAATGTAGATATTTTGACTTAGGCCAATAAGTCTACGTGATCTGTCTCTATATATCTTTATCCCTAATATATTGGGCTTCACCCATGTCCTTCATTGAAAAGATATTTTCAATGAGTTTCTTACTTGTTCCATTATTGAAAATTGTTGCCCATTAAGAGAATATCGTCAACATATAAGATCAAAAATATAACGTTGCTCCACTAACCTTCTTGTATACACAAGGCTCTTCCTTGCTTTGAATGAACTCAAGGGTTTTAACTTCTTCATCAAAGCGTTTGTCTCAACTCCTTGATGCTTGCTTCAACCGTAAATGGCTCTTGAAGCTTGCATACTTTGCCGCTATTTTGAGAATCCTCAAAACCTTGAGGTTGCTTCATGAATACATCCTCATCTAGCTTTCCATTTAGGAAGGCCGTTTTGACATCCAATTGCCAAATTTCATAATCATGAAATGCGGCAATCGCCAACATGATCCGAATAGTCTTAAACATCACAACGGGCGAGAAGGTTTCACCTAGTCAATCCCTTGGATTTGACTAAAACCTTTCGCTACAAGTCTTGCCTTGTAGGTTGTCATGTTTCCATTCATGTCCATCTTCCTCTTAAAAATCCATTTACAGGGGATGGATTTCTTTCCATCAGGAAGGTCAATCAAGTTCCATACTTGGTTGTCATACATGGATTGCAT
Organism: Platanthera guangdongensis; assembly: GCA_039583875.1. Taxonomy (NCBI): domain Eukaryota; kingdom Viridiplantae; phylum Streptophyta; class Magnoliopsida; order Asparagales; family Orchidaceae; genus Platanthera; species Platanthera guangdongensis. The sequence continues at coordinate 25,399,635 of CM077152.1, read as the reverse complement.
CTCAGACTTCATGGCTTCAAACCATGTTATGAAATCCTTTCTTTCCATTGCTTCTTCATAGGTCAACGGGTCTTCTATGTCTAGAATAAACACCCCATGAAGACCCATGTAAATATAAGGTTTTTTCTTTTCCCTGATCGACCTTCCAAGATCTTTTGGTTTGCCTAGCTCAGTCTGAGTTTCTTGAATTTCCTCCACTATTTCTGGTGGAGTCAATTCATGCTCAACACGAGTAAGACTACCGATGGTGGTAAAGCAAGAGTTTCCTCCGTAATCATTTGTGGAGGTGGAATACTCATACTCCCACTGACTAAAGGAACTTCTTGTGACTCTTGGTGATCATATTGAACATCAATGCTCATCTCACGATCACTTTCTTGTAGGTTTTCTTGAGTTTCCTCAAGTGTCACCCTACGGTCACTGCTTTTGATTCTTTCGAGAAACTCTTTCTCTAAGAATGTAGCACCCTTCTTAACAACAATAGTATTTGTCGATTTGTGTCAAAAGCTATACCCTTTTGTTTCTCTTGGGTATCCAATGAAGAAACACTTATCGGCTTTGGGTCTAATTTGGATGATTGCATACATTTGACATATGCCTCACAACCCCAAATCTTAAAGAAAAATGTGATAGGTGGTTTCCCGACCCCTATCTCATGTGGAGTTTTCTCTACAACTTTAGTTGGAACGAAGTTTAAAGTGTAAGCTGCCGTTAAAAGTGCATGACCCCAAAATATAAAGGTAGATCGGTTTGACACATCATGGGTCTAACCATGTCTAGCAGAGTCCGGTTTCTCCTTTCGGAGACACCATTCCACTGCTGTGTTCCAGGAGGAGTTAGTTGTGGTACAATACCACACTCATTTAGGTAAGTATTAAAACTCATTGCTCAAGTACTCACCTCCACGATCTGATCTCAAAACTTTGATTCTCTTATCTAGTTGATTTTCCACTTCCTTTTATATTCCTTGAACTTGGCAAGGGATTCACTCTTATGCTTCATTAGATAAACATAGCCATATCGACTATAATCATCCGTAAAAGTGATGAAGTACCTAAAACCATCTCTAGCACACACATTCATTGGACCACATATATCAGAGTGTATCAATTCCAATAAGTTGTTTGCTCTTGCACCTTTCTTTTTAAAAGGTGTCTCGGTCATTTTACCAGTTAGGCATGATTCGCATGTCCCAATTGCATCAGGATCAAAAGAACCTAAAAGATTAGCTTGATGTAATTTCCTTATGCATTTTTCATTAATGTGACCAAGACGTTGGTGCCATAAGAGTGTCTCACTTATGTGAGATATTTTAAGTCGTTTGTTATTGATATTTAATACTTTTTTATCATCACAATGTTAAGCAAATACAATCCATTGGAAATGAAAGCACTTGCATAAAATAAACCATCCTTCTCAATCCTCATTTGGGAGTTCCCAATGATAAAGTTAAAACCTTCTGCATCCAAACATGACACAAAAATAATATTTCTTAAAATAGAAGGGACATGATAAACGTTAAATAAAGTCAAACATAAACCACTAGGTAAGGGGAGTTCCAAAGTGCCCACCGCAACTGCAGAAATACTAGCACCGTTTCAACCTTCAGCACCACCACTCCTTTGCGGAGAGATCTCATATCCCTTAGTGACTGTACATTTGAGATAAGTGAGCACATGATCCGGTATCAATTACCCAATCAAGGATAGTAGTGGTTAAATTCAAACTCAACTCAATAACAAAAATACCTTTAGGACGCTTCCTTTCGATTTTGCCTTCATCCAAGTCTCTCTTGTACTTGGGGCAGTTCATTTTGAAGTGTCCCTTCTCATGGCAATGGAAGCATTCAGTGAGAGAGTTAGGAGAATTCTTCACTTTGCCTCCCTTGGAGGTACTATCTTGAGTACCTCCCCTTTTGCCCTTGAGATGAAAATTTCCTTTCGAGGTCTGGCCTTTAGACTTATACTTGTTTTTAAATATCTTCTTGCTATCAGACGCCACAGCTAAGATAACATTTCCTTTTGTCTTGCCCATGTCAACCTCAGCTGTTTTGAGGGCATTGTGGAGTTCATTTATGGTCATTTGTTTCTCGCGCATATGATAATGCATGATGAAATCCTTAAATGAGTAAGGCAGTGACCCCAAAATGATGTCTTCTGCAATGTCTTCAGGAATTGGAGACTTCAGTTTCTCCAACTTTTCCAAATAGCCTTGCACCTTGAGGAAGTGCACTGAGATTAACTCACCCTCCATCATCTTGCACCTTGTGAGTGCGATGGTGGTCTTATAGCGCTCTTTACGAGCACTATCGGTGAACATTTTCTCCAATTGTGCTACAATTTCCTTTGCAGGAGTATCGAGAAATTTCCTTTACAGCTGATCGCCAATGCTGGCTAGAATCAGAGTCTGCACGACACGTTGACTGTCATTCCATCTTTTTTGTTCCTCCTTCTCAGCATCAGTTGGTTTGCCAATCTCTTTCTCTACTGGGCATTCACCCTCAAATATAGGTAAGAGATTCTCCAAGCGCAACACAATGTTAAGCTTGAGGATCCAGTTAGAGTAGTTTGACCCGTCGTTAGTAAGCGGGCTTTTATCAATCATCGAACGCAGAAAATTTGGTAGTGTAGACATAGCTCTATAAAAAAATTTATGAGAGTAAAAAAAAAGTTCATGTTCAAAATAATTTCTTTTTAAGAAAAAAAACTGATGGATTGGAGAGATCCATATATTGCTATAAAATAGTGAATCAAGATCGTTTCAACCTAGTGGACTCATCCACAAGATTGTAAGGAAGGTACCAATCACCAATCAAAATCTTTTAAGACAATCTTAAACATTTATGATTCTTGATAGTAAAGTTGCAAGCAACTATTTTAAGCAATAATAACACTTTCCCAAAGGACCAAGCCTAGATCTTGGTGATTTGATTAAGAAAACTCATCCTGAAAGGAAACTCATACGAGTGACATTCCAACAAAATCAGCAAGAAGTGCCTCACATAACCTACTCACTTGTGGCCTAATATCGACTCGCATAAGTGCCACCATGTCTAGTGATTGAAATTACACTCATGTTCATCCAATATCACTAGCTTAGATGGACACGATGAGGAGAAAAGACATTCTTAAATTTTCTTTTCACATTCCCTAAAGAAATGGAAGATATACAAAAATACTAACTCACGCATTCTAAAAAAAATTACATCCATTCCATACCAATTACATTCCAGAGATTGCAATAAAAAAAATGGAAAAGCCAAAGCAAGCAAAGAGCCTGCTAGACGGGGCCCTAACAATGAATGGACTATGTACACAACCCCAACATGTTTCACCTAGATTATTTTAAATCCAAAAAAAATAATCTCCTCATAATCCATGCTAGGGCGAATTACGGAAACTTGAAACAAGGTTGTGACATAGCTAATCCAAAACATTAGGTAACAAAAAAACAAAATAGGCCACAAAAAATAATGGATATCGAACCTCGCTTTGATACCACTGTAGGATTTCACGTGCTATGGCGGGCGAATTTAAAAAAAATTCCCAACAACCATACAAAACACGGGATCGGATATCCAATGTAAACGCCCTACTGAAAAGCAAATGAAAAACCTAACTCATCACATCTAACCATTGCAAAGAGTTAGATATGTACCTCTAGAGAACAAAGTCTCTAGGCGGAAGAGGTGAGTTGCCGATGAGATAGAAAACGATTCCACCGAAACAAAAAGGCGGATCGCGTCGCCTCTTGGTTCACCTTGAACCCGAACAGCGGCCCAAGTCCGTTGATAGAGGAAGAGGGCACACACTTAGACCAACTCCGCCAAAAGCACCGAGGACTGCAAGTGGCCGAACCACACTAGTCGTCGGCGTTTAGTGGAGCGAGGTAAGAGAAAAAAACCTTAACAGGCCTGCTAGAGAGGAAGATTACCAAGGCAAATCTCTTGCCCTAGCCGAAGCTCTCAGCTTGAGCACGATCTGGAAAGGGACGGAAGGCTGCTCCTCCACGAACCGTTTGCGAGCTCACAGTAGCTGACCGGCGGCAGAGATGAAGGACCGGCGAGAAACAGGAGTGGCCGGTGGAAGTCGCCGGTAGAGAGACTGGGGTGGAGGGGCGAGCCTTGACGGGAGGCCGGAGATCCACGACTTGGACGAGCGCCGCCGTCGGGGTCGATACAAAAACCCTAGCCAAATCCCCAGCCCGAATCCTCCTTCCGTGCAAACTCATATGTATATATATATGTATAAAACTAACTTATATATATATATATATAATATATGTATAAAACTAACTTTATATATATAATATATATCTTTATATATAATTATATATATATATATATATATACAATTACAAATATGAATATATTATATATATGTGTTATTCATATATATATATACAAAGTATATATATATACATCCAAACACTTATATATATCATATACATATATACATATATATCCAAATCAAGCCCATTAAGGGTGGGGTTATACAAACTCCAATTACTGTGCTCCTCCATTAAATAATTACGACGACTTGCCTCGTCATAATTCTTTTTAATAATCGCACAGAAAAACTTGTCTAAGCAAGGCGCGTCACCATATTATCTAACTAAGTCTAATACGGTGAATCAAGTATGTTCCCGTTCATATGGTGTGACCTCACAGAGGAAACATGCCGCCACGGCGATAATACAACATTTATATTATCGACTATAAGAGTCTTTATCAAGGCATTATAGTCGCCACAACAACACGTTACAAGAGGTAATCGAACTATATGGCCAATGTCTACCTTTATCACATGATATCATAAATATTGTGCGAAATGGGACCGTGTCATTCTCGCACTATATTTGTCTTTCTCGGTCTCATAAGCAAGTGTGTCTTTATAACTACATTAGTTATAATGCATGCTACACAAACTCGCTTTGCCAAGGGGCCCGACTATATCATAACCCAAACTAGCTTGGGGACAAATGATATTTCGATATATACATCCTTTACGCGTAAGTATGAACAACGAATCATAGTATTTATCACCATCAAAAGATAGTCTTCAACTACAATCACATTGCTCACACGGCGCGCTTAAACTACATATCTCATATCTTCAAATCACTAGACACGTTGCAAGCACTAATGACACTTAACACATTCCATTTTAATGTTACAACTTAAGATAGGTCAACCTCAATATGCATGAAACCATACGCATACACACTCAAGTGATTAAACGATAACTATTATCAACATTTGTAGAACTACAATGTACTTTAATTCACATGACAATCTAAGGTGGTGGTCAATGTCCCTCTTTAACTACCAGGATCGTGAGCACATAAAACTAAGATCATGTGATGGAACTCAAGTGTTCTACACCTCAAGACCAAGGGCATCCTTGAGCTATCATGAAGCATCATCATATGATCTAGGGACAGAATGAGATAAACATTCACCAAAACATGAACTTTAATAAAATTAAAGACAACTTTCAAAACACAATCCTTCAATGTCATGTGTCTAAAAGATAATATATTAAATATATTATATATAATAGTATATGATAAAGATAAAGATTACTATTCACTATCTTCTTCCCCAAGCCATCGGACCGAGAACGTGGAAGAAAGAGGGCGTCGGGTTTCGCTAGACCTTCGATCGTTGATTGTAGGAGCTCTGGTGCACGAAATCATCGTCGGAGAGTAGATCTGGATAGCTCTCACCAAGATCTACATTTGTGCTGTGAGTTTTTTCTGTTCGTGAAATTTTGGGTGTTAGGAATTTCATTTTAACCCTCTTTCTCCTGAAAAGTTTCAGGAATTGTTGCTTAAGTGTTCTTGCGGCCAGATCCGTGAAGTGGAGCGTTGTGCGGGCGGATTTCGGTCGGATCGAGGCAATTGACGATTTCTTCCCATTGTCAAGTTTTCTTTTCATATGTATGTTTCTTGTTGTTATCCTTTCCTCCTTAGTATTTAGGAGTAGCGTCATGTTCGGCTATTACCGATCTGTTGGATAGTAGAAGTTTTCCCGATCATGGTTAACCTAGTCGATCCTGTAGAAGATAGCTGAGTAAAATTACACTACACCCAGGGGCGGATCCAGGATTCGAAGTAAGGGGGGGGCCCAAAAAATTATGAATCAAAATATAATAAGCAAAAAATTTTCTAATTTGAAATTTTAGCATTAACAATAAAAGAAAAATTACAATATAGATGTTACCTTATTTTAGTTGTGCGCGCCATTTTTTCAACTCATAGAATTCATCAATGATCACATCTTTCTCGATCTTCTCTGTTATTTCTCGTTCTATATAGAGAGTCATACAATTTGCCAGAATTTCATCCTCCATTTTGTTGCGCAGTCTTGTTTTAATAAGTTTCATAGCAGAAAATGACCGCTCTATAGTCGCTGTTGAGACCAGAAGTGTCAAAATTAGCCGAATTAGCTTGTCAACAAGATAATAGGTATTTGATTTCTTCGTTTCGGCAAATTTCTCACAAGTTTAGAAATTGTTGACAAGTTCTTTAAATCTGAATGAGAAAAAATGTCTAACTGATAATGTTGCAGCTGAGTATTCAACACATAAATATCTTACTCACTGAAATCTTGAGGGTAAAAAATTTTTGCAAGAGCACATATATCTTCAATATTAAAATATTTATATTCAGTATTTGAATCTAAAGCCATACTTAGATGAAGCAACTCCATAGAATTTTCATTGAATTTAGAGTTCAGCTCTTGCAACACACAATCTATTGTGGCGTTAAATATGTCAACTCTAAAATGATGTTCTACTGTAATGATATCACGAGGAGTTCGAAACCGACGATCATTGTATCTAGCATTCATTTCCGGAATTTCGACTTCATTTTTTTCACAAAATACTTTCACAACCTGTAAGTACTTTTCCCAGCCAGATGTACTCAATTTTTGAATGATAGTCTTCGTTGTTGAAACAAAACTTATATCATTTAATATATCTTGATTTTGATGTTGCAGTGTTTTGCATAGAACGTCACTGATTCCCAATATTTCTTTCATCAAATGCAAGATAAATATAAATTCAAATGCACCCATCTTTTTAAAAGCCGCTTCAGCATCCCCTCGTTGTGCAGATGTCCCTTCATTATCACTAATATCAAGCAATACAGAGCAAGTTGCACTATATATATTAATAACACTACAAACAGAATTTAGATGAGACGACCATCTAGTGTCGCCATGTCTTTGTAGAGAACCTAAATCTGATTGGCTCCCGAAACGGTTCAATTTCACCAAGTGCAATCATGTAATCAAAATATTCCTTTGGAGCAGCACGCAATTGATCATTGTGTTTGTGGAAGCACCAACCGTGTTAATAACATACAACAATTCATTAAAAAATTATGCACTGCTTTCACTTCCCTTGATGTTGCAACCAAAACTAGTTGTAGTTTATGTGTAAAACAATGAACATAATAAGCTTGTGAACATTCGTTAAGGAACAAAAATTTTAGCACTTTTACATTCACCACGCATGTTACTTGCACCATCATAACCTTGCCCTCGCATATCTTAAATACTCAAATTATGATGAGATAGAACTGCAGAAATTTCATTTTTAAGAGTTAACGCACTTGTATCTTTAACATAAACAAGATCTAAAAATCTTTCCTGCACAAACCACGATCATCTACAAATCGAATAACTATAGACATTTTTCTCTTTTAGACTCATCTCGAGCTTCATCAACTATAATGCAGTATTTGGAATCGCCAATTCTTTACGAATAAACACATTGCACTAATCTTAACATAGTAGATAGAAGATCCTTCTGAATATTAGGTGCTATGTACATAGCATTTCCTGGGGCATTTTCTAATACAACTACATCAACTTCTTTGTTATAATTTCTTAGCAATTTAATCATCTGAATGAAATTACCACGAGTAACAGATTCCGGAGTTTCATCATGGCCTCAAAAAGCAATTCCTTGAAAAACACAATACCGTAATGCATCAATGGAAGTTCCAACACGCAACCGGTTCATTAATACTTATTGACAAGTCTGTCTTTCCATCACATTATCTATGTGTTCGGATTGAGACATTAAATTTGCACAACTTTCGACAGCAATACTATGTGGAGAACCATGATCCTTCCCTACATGAGTTAAAAAAGTGCAATGCTTTTCACGGACTTTCTTCCAATTTCTAAATCCTTCAATTATGAATGAGCTTGATCCAAAGCGAGCAATACTAGGTTTATTGAAAATATAGCACGGTAAACAATATGCAGCATCTTTTGCAGGTGAATACTCCAACCATGTGAACTTTTCAAACCAAGAATACTGAAATCTATGCTTATGTTCACCAGAACAAGGATACTCTTGAAGTTTATGTTGATAAGGTCCGGCTTTGAGATACGATTGACGCTTTTCATCTTGTTCATTTACTGGATATTCCCAAATTTGAGGACGTAATCCAGGATCACGCTCGAATAAGAGAGGTGTATTAACAACTAAACACGAATCAACATTCACTAAAGAAGAATCCACAATAATTGGTTCTGTTGATGTAGATGTCTCGGATTCATTTGATAACTTTTTATTGAAAAATGAGTTAATACTTTTCATCTTCTTCATGAGACCTAAAATTAAAGTGTATTAGCACCCTTGGAAACCTAATATTCGGCCACTAAATCGCATAAAATTTTGGCATTATAACGGCAGTGCGACACTATGACCGTCATAACACCTGCTTACAATAATCTAAATGCAAACAACATCACCGATCTGTGTCAATGACACGAATAAGCTTCACACAACATGTCTAACCCGGAAATGCGCTCGGGCTTCTAATGCAAGTATCATGCCAGGGACGGACACAATCGACCCGGTAGTTCATAAAAATAAATAAAATAAAGGTTCGCTACACCTCTAGAGATTGAACAAAGACTATAGGCCAATGTCCGCTCAAGCGAAAAGGACCCACACGGTTTGAACGAAATGCTAGGTGATTCACCCAAATGTTTCCAAAGCGGCAAAGCCACACCTAAATCTCTCCACAACTCCACCAAGCTATTACGTATAGAAGAAAATCACACAAAAGCAGGTAGAGGAATTCGTTACCCAACCCGCTATTGACGTCGTTGGAGGTGAGTCACAAACCACCGTATGACGGTATCCACTAATCCACCGGAGACCGGAGTCTCTCCGAGTACAGACTACTTTCTGCTTCACCCAATGCAAATCAGAAATAGTCCAAATTCAATGAGTACCTGAAATGTGAAGAAGCAGAAGCTCAAAAATATTCTGAATCTGTTCAAATCAGAAATAGTACAAATCCAAATTAGAAATAATCCAAATTAACTAAAGAATCAACAATAGTCCAAATCAAACTGAAGAAGCAGAAGCTCAGGAATTAGGAATAGTCTGAATCAGGAATAGTCTGAATCAGGCAATCAGCAATAGTACAAATCGGAAGAAGAAGAAGAAGAAGAGGAAGAAGAAGAAGTGGAAGAAGAAGAAGAGGAGGAAGAAGAAGAAGAAGAAGAAGTGGAAGAAGAAGAAGAAGAGGAAGAAGAAGAAGAAGAAGAAGAGGAAGAGGAAGAAGAAGAAGAAGAAGAAGAAGGAGGAGGAGGCAGTACTGCCGGCGGCACGACGTCGGGTTACGGGGGATTGGGGGAAGGAGAGCAGCGGCCGAGCGGCGGCTAGGTTTAGCGCAGCTGCGCAGAAAAATGGCGGTAATGATTTAGCGCAGCTGCGCATTCGATTTTTCAGCCTAAAGTCATTTTAAAAAATTATTTTTTTAATGACTTTAGACTGCGGTTTTTATAAAAACCGCAGTCTAAAGTCATTTTAAAAAAAACAAAAAATTTTTTATTTTAATTTTTTTTTAATGACTTTAGACTGCGATTTTTATAAAAACCGCAGTCTAAAGTCATTAAAAAAATTATAAATTTTTTTTTAAAAAAAATTTAATTTTTTTTTTAAAAATTAATTTTTTCTTTAAAAAAAATTTAAAATTTTTTTAAATGACTTTAGACTGCGTTTTTTATAAAAACCGTAGTTTAATGTCATTAAAAAATTTAAAAACATTTTTTAAAAAAATATTTTTTAATTACTTTTTTTTATGACTTTAGACTGCGGTTTTTATAAAAACCGCAGTATAAAGTCATTTAAAAAAAAATAATACTTTTGACTGCGGTTTTTATAAAAACCGCAGTCTAAAAAAATTTTTTAAAATTTTTATTATTATTATAAGACGTCCAACGCCTTATACACATTCAAACGCCTGGATGAATAGACGCCTAGGCGACGCCATGACAAGCGTCACATGTGTCTTTTTTTTAAGTTTCTTTAGGTAATAAAACTGGAGAAGACATAATTAAACTTAAACTTTAAAATTCAAGGGGGGCCCGGGCCCCCCCTTCCCCCTGGATCCGCCACTGACTACACCAAATTGCACTTATAGTAAGGACCTAAATCGTTACAATAAGTACTAAAAATCATTACAAAACTCTTTTGTAACGAAAAAACTTTATATAACGGTCGTCCTCTAAAGCTCGACGTTAAAACTTCTTGTAACGAATGTATGTGTGTCATTACAAATAAATTAATTGTAACAAACGATACTTTCTTACCCAAAAAAAATTCTTCCTCACAATAAATTAGTTACAATAAATATTATTTTGTTACAAATATTTTCTTTCCTCACAAAAAATCAATTACGATAAATATTATTTCTTTTCTTCTCACAACACTTCAAAATCGTTGCCAAAAATTATAGTATTTTATAATAAAAAAATCCATCACTGTCACAACATTTTAATAGATGCAAAGATTAACAATTCCAAGAGAAGTAATGAAGAATATTGATATTCATCTACATTATTCTCAATTCAAAATCACAATTATTCTCAATTCAAAATCACAATTATATTGATATTCATCTACATACATCAACCCCCACTAAAACATTTTTGGTCTTCTAATCATAATTTTCCAATTACATAAAAAATAACTAGATATCAAAATCTACAAAAGAAAATACATCTAAATTAACTTAAACAACAACTGATATTCATGGTCTTCTATGGTTGTCGAGGAACTTCCCAGTAGCCTAGGTTCAGGGTTCCAGGATTTTTGAGAGGCATCTTCTGATCAGCTTCTACCTGCATCATATAACCTGCATTATTTTCATTGTCCTCCCCATCTATCCTTTTTTAATAAAAAGATTGATCAAAAAAATTGATCAAAAAGATTTACTTGAAGACCTTTAATTAGTCGATCCAGCTTTCCAACAAGAGCTTGTAATAAAGTGCTCTTCCCTGAACTTGGGGATCCTAGAAGCAATGTCAACCTGTATATGATTTCATTATTATAAGAACAACAACTTTGAATCAAGATGATTAAAGTTATCGTTAACTTAAACAAATATTTAACATTTTGGGCTCTCAACAAAACGAAAACGTCAAGGCTCCGTTTAACATTTTGTGAACGCCCGACCTCACTTAAGGAACTTCATCCGCTTTTATGTTCAAAACTAGTTTCTTTTCTTGATGCCAGCATAACCGTTGTCATGCCAAAACAAGAATTCTATGACGGTGGCGTTTTTTGTCCAAACTCGTCGGAGCAAAAATGCCACGCCAAACCGAGCAAAAACGTCGCGCCAAACGGAGCCAAAACCACAGATCTCGACTTTGAATAGATATAAATTGCTTTTTTTTCCTAAGCTAGTTATTCCTCTCATAATTTTTGTGTAACATCGTATCCAAATGACTCCATGTAAAAATTTTACTGTCTTCTAACTTGTTTTACTCCCAATAAATCCAAAAACTATGAACACAATCCATTTGGCAAATGCATTATGGTGTTATTATGGCAATGGACACAAGAATGTCCTTCCCTCCCAAATGGCAATATACCAAAAAATTAGTGAATAGGTATCAAGACATACCTGCTGTCATCCATGAATTTAGCTATTTCTGACAAGGAATCATCCATACCAGCAATTTCTGAAAAGGATTTATTGATGAATTAGATTCAATTGAGGGGACCAAAAAAAATATTTCAATGACATAAACTTACTATTATCAATGAAATAGTTTGAAGTCTAAGTCCTGAAGCATTGAGTGCGTGGAATGCACTCGGCGCGACGTTGAGTGTATAGACTCGGCGTTGATTGTTGTTAACTTGGCATTGTGTGTGTTGACTGATTAAGGCTTGGCGTTGAGTGTTGTTAACTTTGTGTTGAGTGTTGTCAACTTGGCGTTGAGTGTGTTGACTGAATAAGTCTTGGCATTGAGTGTATAAACTTGGCGTTGAGTGATCTGTGAGGCTAAGTCAAAAGCGTTGAGTGCGCTGAATGCACTCAACGCGACGTTGAGTGAAGCTATTATGGCATTGAGTGAAGCTATTATGGCGTTGAGTGAAGCTATTATGGCGTTGAGTAGTATTAGGCGCTAAGTCAAAAGTGTTGAGTGCGTTGAATGCATTCAACGCGGCGTTGAGTGAAGCTATTATGGCGTTAAGTGAAGGTATTTTTGCTGAGTAATCGGGTAAGTGTTGAGGGGACTCAACGCGGCGTTGAGTGGGCTCAACGCGGCGTTGAGTGGGCTCAACACAGCGTTGAGTGGGCTCAACACAGTGTTGAGTGAAGGTGAATTTGTTGAGTTATCTGGATTGGCGTTGAGTGTGTTAAATGCACTCAACGTGGCGTTGAGTGTACTCGACGCTTTTCCGTGAACTTAAGATTTTTTGTCGATTCGTTGTGTATTACTGGTGGGCTGGTTCTGCTAAGTAAAAAATCATTTATAGCCAGTTGTATTCATCGAGTATACTCGATGAATCAGTATGGACCTGGTTTTCAGTGGCCGAATTGTATCTAATTTGTTGAGTTTGGCCATAGGTCAAATTCCGGGATTTATTCCTCCATTTATTATTGGAGAAGTTCAGTGTTTTGGTTATGGTTTGTCTATGTTGGCAGTGTATAAAGAACCACCAACTTGATGCCTTTATGGTGAATTATTGCCCATGTGGGTTTGCTCGGTGTGAGTATGCGACTGCTGGTGTGTTGGGTAGGTTCCCAACACCATAGGTGTCGGTTTTTCCCCGATTTTGGATGTGTTAAGGTATAAGACCACCTTTCTTTGGGCTCTTGTGAAGTTTTTGTTGTCGGTGTGTTGGGTAGGTTCCCATAACCGCAGGTGCCGGATGGTCAGTGTTTTCTTTTGTTCAGCAAGTTATGGATAAATTAATTCCTTACTTACAGTTATTTCATTACATGTTTAGATCTTTATAGCACTTGGTGCAAGTTCCTTACTGCTGAGCTCTTACGTTAGTTGTTTCTCACTATTCTTGAATTAGGGTTGGTAACTCTTTATTCCGTTGGTTTATTGCTAACCTTTTGATCTTTGATCTTACTTACATTTTCATGCTTGTTGAGGTGTTCTTTCTGTGAATGACTCAGGTTTGGAGAAGTAGTCGGTTAAGCGACTAGGGTTGGTTCTTGGTTGGTGTTCTGCAGCTGTCTCTTCCTCACTGGTTATGAGGTAGTTGTTGTTTATTTTCCTTAGTTCAGACATACATTATTTTGGTGGGTTCGTGTCAGGTTGTTGATGCTCACATGATTTTATTTATCGTTAAATACTTGCTAGTAGCTAAGTCTTTTCTGTACAATTTATTGTATTTACTTGCTCTCTGTGAAGGTTTTATGCTAGGTTGTATGTTAGATATTTTAAATTATAAAAGTATTACTACTATCATCTCATACATGCCATATTTCAAAACAAACATCATTATGTTTGGTGAACGTAAAACTTATTTTCATACTTATACTAAATCTAGAGTCGTCCATATCATGAGTTGTCCTATATGGATGTTTTTACTCATATAAGATGTCAATTAATGTAAACAAGGTATTTTCTGCAGTGTAAACCTATATTTTCAGTCGTGGACTAGTTGATCCACTGAGTCGTGAGATAAGTCCGTCCAAAACATAACTTAAAACATGCTTTCTTGATATTATAATTTGGTATTTTCATAAATTGCGTTAGGATTGGAGTTTGCCTGAACGTCTGCAGTTATCCTATGCATAACGTGACATCATGACAAATGTTTTCTCATACTCTAATATTCATTTAAATTTAGAGAAAATGTGGGTTGTGACAGTGCACCCTAACCTCTCTCCATGCACGACCGGGTTGTTGAAACCACAATCTCCCTTCGATGAGAAGTGATACAGTTAAGCGCCCCTACGAGGACTTCCCAAAAGGTCACCCATCCTAAAATTTCTCCCATCTGAGCACGCTTAATTATAAAGTTCTTTCGCCTCTCACTGATGACAAGCGAAAGAACTTTTATAGTTAAGCGTTCTTGGATGGGAGCAGTTCTGGGATGGGTGACCTCCTGTGAAGTCCCTATAGGAGCGCTTAAATGGATCACTTCTTATCGAAGGGAGGTTGCGACTTCCACAACCCGTTTCGGCATGGAGAGGGGTTAGGGTGCATGGTATGCATACCTGTTGAGGTTGAACCCTTTTGAGCGTAGTGTTGGGGGGTGTCGGCGGTCTTCCCTTTGAGCCGTGGGCTGGGGAGGCCGTTATAAAAAAGTGCTTGAAAGGACAACCACTGACACCCCCAACACTACTCTCGAATGGGTTAAGCCTCGATAGGTCTGCAAACCATGTACCCCAATCCCTCTTTATCCACATGCAGGTTGTTGGAAGCTGCAGCCTCCCTTCGATGAGAAGTGATCAAGTCAAGTGTGCCCCTACGAAGACTTCTTGGGAGGTCACCCATCCCGGAACTACTCTTATTCGAGTACACTTAACCATAAAGTTCTTTCACTTTTCAACACCAATTGAGACACAACTCAATTGGTGATGAGAAGTGAAAAAACTCCATAGTTAAGCATGCTTGGGCGAGAGTAGTACTGGGATCAGTGACCTCCTGGAAAGTCCGCGTAAGAGCGCTTAATTAGACCACTTCTCATCGAAGCGAGGTTGCAGCTTCCAACAACCCATGTGTGGATGGGGATGGGTTGGGGTGCATGGTCTGGAGACCTATTTGAGGTTGAACCCTTTAGAGCGTGGTGCTGGGGGTACCGACATACGTCCTTTCAAGCAGTGTGTTGGGGAGGCCATTACAGACAGGTTGAGATGTTGATTTGAATCCCTTGAAATGGTTTCGCTGACTGGGCTCCCACTAGCCGACAGGGCAGGTTGACCTCTCAGAGATGCAGGTTGAGATATTGATTTGAAGCCCTCAAGATGGTTCCGCTGACCGAGTTCCCACTAGCCGACAGGGCAGGTTGACCTCTCGGAGAAAAATATTGAGATGTAGATTTGAAGCCCTCGAGATGGTTCCGCTGACCGGGCTCCCACAAATCGATGGGTCAAGTTGACCTCTCGAAGAGGCAAGTCAAGATGTTGATTAGAATCCCTCGAGATGGTTCCGCTGACCGGGCTCCCACTAGCCGGCAGGGCAGGTTGATCTCTTAGAAAGACATGATGAAATATTAGTTGAGAGCCCCGAGAAGATTCCGCTGACTAGACTCTCAATAGCCTACAGGGCGGGAAGGCACTCAGTGACAAGTGAAAATTGTAAGTCGAAAGGTGACCCCAGGAAGATCCCACTGTCTAGGCTCTCACTAGCTGGCGGGGTTGGAAGTCACTTGGAGGTAGGATGAGAATAAAAGGATGTGATAGAATGTTGACCCCGAAAAGATCCCGCTATCGAGCTCTCACTAGCTGGCAGAGCGGGAAGTTACTCGGAGGTAAGTTATATGTTGGAGGACAAGACATAATATGGAGGAGGCTAGATATAATGAGTAGACGAGTGGGGGTGTTCCAATTGGGATCGTGTCAATTGTGCATTTGCCAATCTCATTAAGGGGGTCAGTATCGAGCAATCCCGAGGTAAAAGGCGAGTGGAATTTCGCTCCCCACTTGCGCCCAACCTCTAAGAAGGCGAGTACGAGAGATCCCCAGACAACAAGTGTGAAAACCTCTAGCCAAGAGGACTAGGCGAGTGGGGGTGTTCCAATTGGGGCCTCGTCAACTTGTCATTCACCAATCTCGCCAAGAGGGTCAGTATCGAGTAACCCCAAGGTAAAAGGCAAGTGAAACTTCGCTCCCCACTCGTGCCCAACCTCTAAGAAGGCGAGTGTGGGAGATCCCTAGGCAACAATTGTTAAAACCTCTAGCCAAGAGGAGTAGGTGAGTGGGGGTGTTCTAGTTGGGATCTCGTCAATTTTGCACTCGCTAATATTGTCAAGGGGTTCAGTATCGAGCAACCCTGATGTAAAAGATGAGTGGAACTTCACTCCCCACTAACGCCCAACCTCTAAGAAGGCGAGTTCAGGAGATCCCCAAGCAACAAGTATAAAACCTCTAGCCAAGGAAGTAGTGAGTGCTCTGACTAGCCATTATTGGGGGGCAGACGAGACGAGCTCGGCTGCCCCTGAAAGGGCGTGCCAAGGGGAAACGTGAACGACTTCCTGGGCGAGAAGGCCGGGTATTGCGTATATATAGAACGCTCTAAGAGGCCAGTGGGCATGTTTGCGAGAAAGCCAGGACGAGAGCTCGGCGGTGCCAGAATTATTTTGTTCCCGCGCCGTTGCAAATTTATCCTGGAATTCTTTGGAAAGTGACATCCCGTGACAAATGTGGGAATCGAGAGGGGGACGGAGTGGTAAGCAGGGTTTATCAGTGGGGGATCCAATGAAAGATTCTCACATCAGTGACCACTTGCCAAATACCAGGAGTTGGACTTTTCTTTACGAGCTTGGGACAAACTCACAAAGAGCGGGGATTGTGTACAATCTCGTACTCAGCGAGTGGGGCCCTTAGAAGTGGAGTTAAGGCCAAGAGGGGCCATTCAGGTTAAGACAAGCCGAGTGCACAAGTGGTTGGGTCTCGCCTAGCACGCGAGTGGCTAGGTCTTGCCCAGCTCGCGAGTGGCTAGGTGTTAGACCCCATTTTTTTTTTGCAACATCCACCTGGGTCTTAGGCCCAGAACCGCCGTTTATGCGGCGACATCATCCACCGGGATGATCGGTACCACAAAACGCCGATTCTGCCGGCCATCTCGATCACCATCGACCGAATGTATAATGAATGAAAGTGTAAGCATCCAAGTCCACAATAGTATAAAGGAGGAAATCATGCAATAAATCAAGTCAACACCAGAAGAAAGTCTAGGTACCAACACCAGAAAGTAAATACGGGCTTAAGCCCGGTACATGATAACCTCACTACAATCCACTCATAAAAGTAAAACTACTAATACTCGACTCCACTCACGGATCCGGATGCCTGTCCACCCGAGCTACACTGGCCCATCTCCATCTGCACCGTACCCTGCTGGTGTTGCGTCTCCTGCGGCTGTTCCCTGTCTCCCATCCGGAGCACCTAAAATATGGTGGTCAAATGACCGTCAGTCAAACTAGACTCAGTCAACAATCCCCCACCCCTCTACCCGTGGCTCCTAGGCACCGGGCGGAATAGGGTGAAAAGGAGGACCAAAAGCAAGGCGTAATCAAGCAGGTGACATCTACCCTAAGGATTAAAATAATAAAGTATGGCAGGGGTATCACAAAAATTAAACATGAGTGAATAAGTATGCATCAAAAGTAACAGAAAGGAGTAGCAAAAAGAAGCAATAAAAAGTGAAAGTAAGAGCAACAAGAAATATAACCATTGATTTATAGGAATTACCCCTATAGACCAAGGGGTCGTTTTGCAGGGCCTATCGTATAAAACGTCTCATACCATTTTATACGATAGGTGTTAGGGGTTAAATGAAATGACTATGCTATGACGTGCAAGTATGCTATGGTATGTACATGCGAGTGCAACTCACACACACGACTCTATGCGCACAGACCTTTAGTTCCCCTTTTTGGAGTTAGCTAAACTCTCAGGAGCCTCCGCCGTGGCAAAACGGAGACAGTGGGTTGGGCCTCTCCACTCCTAGATTGGTAAACACACTACACAATCTAGCCCCTCTCGTACGTTCCCGTACTATTCCTAGCAAACCAGCTAGTCTCCTCGAGTCAACGTACCGACGACGGTGTGTTCGATCGTCCAATACCGAGGACCCACCACTGTTATGCACATGCAACCATGATAGTTTGTATCTAATTAAAATACTGAGCCTACTAGTTCACCATGTTCCCGAGCCCACGGCTCCCTAGACTAATCAAGTCTCTCTCTTTTTTTTTCCAAGTCCCCGAGCATCCAGCTCCCCGGACTTCCAAATCAATACCGAGTCCATTTAACTCTACCAGTAAGCCCTTAGGCCATGGGCCTACGCTATCCCTTCACTACTAATTTATCTCCCTACGTGTACAAGTGTGAGTGTAAGGTGAAACTATTATTAGGGTTACTCTTGTCCATATTATTCCTAAGGTTAACCCTGGACTTCCCGAAGTCTACCCGGTGAGGGGCTCGCAGCGGTACTAGGAACTACAATGAGATGAAGCCCAAAGTTCTCTTGCCAAGGCACTTAATGTTATTAATTTCTACCCTTGATCAAACCTCTCTTTTATTTCAGTATGAATACCCTAAGTGTGTTTGAGCTCTCCGAGTTAACTTATCTCTGACCTATCCACCATATGCACACTATGCTAAGTTACATGGTGCTCTCATTAGGGGGTACCCTAATTACTCTTCATGTAGATCCATAATAATTACTGGGAGCCTATCATGACCTATTAAGACTAAATCCAGAGTCTCATAATTTTCCTAATTAAGTGGGCACTTAATTTAATTAATCCTAGACTCCAAATGCCCTACTTTGAACATGAAGTGCTCTCCAAATTCAGGAACAAATCACAACAAAATTATGATAAATACTAAGTGACATTTAAACAGTAAATCCAAGGTTTGAGAATTTTCATAGGTGATTAGATCTATCTTTCGTAATTTAGAACTTAAGGTCAATAATATCATCTACAGATAAAAATGCCAGCAATATTATTCTAAAAATTATAATAAAACTCCAGTAGGACTATCATAGCCTAAAAACACCCTAGAAGTAGTCTCATAATTTTTATAGTGAATAGTAACCCCTAATTTAATTTATAACCATTAATTCCATAATCTTTGGTTAATGAAGCAAGTAGTGTAAAAACTCATCTAATAATTATAATAAAATTCCACAAGTCTTATTAATATCTAAAATCCACAGTAGCCAAGTTTTACAATTTTTATCACAAATGAAGGGCTCTAAATCTAATTAAATGTAAACTTCCAAATTTACAGACTTGTGAAGTAAGTACTGGTTTTATCCATCTAAAAATCATGGGAAAATTACAGGACAATAATAATGGTCAAAAGCACTCTCTGACCTAATTTCATAATTTGTTTGATAATATTGTGGCTCTATTTCTATTTTTGATCATAAACCACAAATCATAATTTAATGAAGCAAGTACTTGAAACAGACATCTAAAAATTTAAACAAAATACATAGGGCTCTATTATTATATATAATATCCTATTCCAAGGTTTCACAATTTTCCAACAAACAAAAACTTCACTATCAACATAGTAAATTTTAAGGGCACATCTATGGTTGAAAAGGAAGTACTGATTTTAATGGCCCAAAAATCCCACCAAAATTAATTTAGGAATATTTCTACCATAGAACTGCCCCTGCCCAATTTCAAGTGATTTTAAAGTGATTTGGTAGTCTAATACTCCAAATTAGGTTTGGTGCCCTAAACTAGGGTTAGGGTTTTGAGGGGGTTTAAGGCTTCCAAATTCCCTAAAATTTTAACCAGAGTACTATACTAACCTTATGGTCCTCTCCACCAAATTTTAAGTTATTCCAAGGTCATTTGACCCCATGACCTTCAAACCCTAAAAATCCCCATTAAGGGACCTACCCTAGGGTTCTAGGGCTACCCTACTCTAAACCACCCCAAATTACATTGGAGGGTGTGTCATACCATATAGAGTCAGTGGACAAAATATCAGCCTCTGTTGAGGTGATTTGATCACTCAAAACCCCAAGGGGTGCTTTAACCTAATTAACACTAGAAGGGTCAACCTGGGGTTGGATAAAACCTAATCAAAACATCTTCAAAGGAGATGAAACTTTTATCAGAGCCCTAACATGCTCTGTAAGACCACCCACCAAAATTTGGGGGGATTTTGAGGTGTTTATGACACCTAATTAATTTATACTTGTTTTATTAAATTTTTCTAAAAACTATAGAAAACTATTTCCCAAAAATTCTGATTTTTGGATATGTCCTAGATATAGTTAAAAATAGCCATTCCCAAAATTTCAGATTATTTGGATGTCTGGTTTGGAGTGGGCACTTAAATTAAGCTCTGGACAGCCCTTTGGGTAGAGTTCACCAAAATGAGTGCTGCGGTCTAACCAGGACTCCAAATTGAGTGAAATCAATTTTAAATTAAAATAGCCATCAAGGGCTACATTTTATTTGTTGACCATTTTTTCTGTAGTGGGGCATAAGTATTTTTAAAAATTAATTCTATGCACTGCTATTATAATCATAGAAAATAAAACAATAAATAGAATAGGTTTTGCACGAATCTTGAAGCAGCATCCAAGGACTGCTGCTCATCTTCAAGCTCCAGCCAAGGGACGGGATTATCCCGACCTGGAGCTCATTCCAGCCCACTTTCCGGCCACCCCGACCACCTCCCTGGCCGGCCACCACCACCACCACCTCCGTTGAGGTGGTGGCTAACGTTTGGCGGCGACCATGCCGCCGGAGGCGGCGGTTTCCGGCGAACTCAACACCACCATTTTCCATGAAAAATCCGAAAATTCAAGCTCTCAATCAGGCTCAATTGAGCCCGATTTCTCTACCTAAATCGATTTAGATCTAGCACTAGGAGAGGGGAAGAGGATCGGACCTCATTTGGGGCGTTCCTTTGCTCCATTCGCCGGCCGTCATTGCTCCTCCTCGAAGCTTTGGGTGCCATCCGATTTCTTGCAAGGAGACCTCCAAACTCACGGGAAATGGGGGGGTTTCACTGCTCAGAGGTTTGTGAAGGTGATAGGGGGGTTAATTGTGGGTGGT
The DNA here is from genome assembly GCA_039583875.1 of Platanthera guangdongensis. Lineage (NCBI taxonomy): Eukaryota > Viridiplantae > Streptophyta > Magnoliopsida > Asparagales > Orchidaceae > Platanthera > Platanthera guangdongensis. Next base: position 25,378,588 of record CM077152.1, on the reverse strand, counting down.
AGTGGTTTTAATCACATATGCCATTAATGGCCTCTTCACCTCCCCTCCCATGGCCGACCCTATACATCCCCCCTGCCCTAATTGCACCTAGAAACGGCTGGAAACTTCTCAAATTCATCAGAGAAGATGAATGAGAGTGTAATGGAGGGATGCCAAGGGGTGTGTCACCTTAATGGCCATGAATGGCCACTTTCTCTCTCCTCAAAATTGGGGAAAAACCCCCATTTCTCTCTCCTAATCACCATGAACGAATTTTCACTCCCTCCCATGTTTAATATCAGCCTACTAGGCTGGTTGACCACTCAAATTGGGCCTAGCCCAAAGGGATTGGGCTAGGTCCAAGTAATATGACCTAGTTAGCTCTAGTTTCACTTTTGGTCAAACTGGGCCCTAGGGTTGACCGAACCATGAAATTTTCGTGCCATTGGGTCCCTTATGAGGTTATGACCCCATGAGTGTGGTCAACTTGAAGTTGTGGTGGTCAATAGGGGTGTTTAATGGAAAATCACCGTTTTGACCTAGTAGGGGTATTTTGGTCATTTTGCCACGTGGTGACCCTAGGATGGTGCTTTTTGGTCTAATTAGTCTTTTATGATGTGTTAGACCTAAAAGTGAAGCTACTTCCACATGTGATGGTCAGTTGGGCCATTTGATGGGGAATTGACCATTTTGCCCTAATTAGGGTTAGGGTTGACCTTGGGTCAACTTGGCCTGTTTGGCTGGCCCCAATGGGTCTTCTGGACTCCTTGATGGCCTAGGGGTGTTGGGGTGGGGTTAAGGAGTCGAGTTGGAGCCCTAAAGTCAAGCCCTAAGTTGAGTATTTAAGGTTTACTATTTGCAGACCATGGTGTTTTATCACCTTTTTGCCTAGGTCTACAAGGGTTTGTAAGCTCCCTGGATTTTGTCATGACTTAGTCATGACAAAATTACTCTCGGGGGTCTGGCTGTTTGGGGGATGTTACAAATCCCAACTCATAAAAATAAAAATTTCGTCCCCGAAATTCAGGTTAGGCCTGCGGGGTTTCTTCCAAGGTAATAAATTGTAACATCCCAAAATTAGATTAGAGTTTACCTGTGGTGAAGAGCTCCGGGTATCTTTGGCGCATTAAGTCCTGAGGCTCCCAAGTGTGCTCCTCATGGCCGTGATTCCTCCACAGAACCTTGACCAGTGGGACCTTCTTGCGGCGCAAGGCCCACATACCCGTATCGTCAATCCGGACCGGCTCCATGTGTACTGACCGGTCAGATGCTACCGGCCCATCTGTGGCGTTTATCTGCTGCTCTGGCCGTAATAGGGCCCTCCTGAGGGAGGAGACGTGGAAGACGTCGTGCAAGCCCTCCAGCTCTGGTGGCAGCTCCAGCCTATATGCCAAGGGACCGATCCGCTCTAGGATCCTGTAGGGCCCCATGTACCTCGGGCCGAGCTTCTTCCTCCGTCCACGAACTCAAGAGACTCCGTGCATCGGTCGTATCTTCAAAAACACTCTATCTCCTACCTGAAACTCCACCTGACGATGTCGTGCGTCATAGTATTTGGCCTGTCTGCTCTGCGCCTCTAACATCCGATCTCGAATCAGTCTCACATGGGCCTCGGTGTCCTCCACAAATTCTGAGCCCAGGACCTTCGGATCCTCATCTTGTAACCATGACAGGGGAGTCCTGCACCTCCGTCCATATAGGGCCTCGTAGGGGGCCATACCTATACTGGCCTGATGACTGTTGTTGTATGAGAACTCTACCAGTGGCAGCATCTTCTCCCATGGCTCTCCTCGGTCTAGGATGCACAAACGTAGTAGGTCTTCCAATGTCCGATTTGTGCGCTCTGTCTGCCCGTCCGTCTGAGGGTGGAAGGCTGTGCTAAAAGTCAATCGGGTGCCCAAGTATGCCTGAACTGATCGCCACTCCGTGGATGTAAACCGCCCATCACGATCTGACACTATCGTCCTGGGCACGCCATGATAACGAATGAACTGCTCCACAAACTTCCGCACCAGTACACCTACTGAATAGTCCTTCCTGATCAGTATAAATCGAGGCACCTTCGTCAACCGATCAACGATTACCCAGATCGAGTCATTCCCTGTCCGAGACCGGGGAAGCCCATGTATGAAGTCCATGGCTATGTCATCAAACTTCCACTCCGGCACCGGGAGTGGCTGCAATAATCCTGCGGGGTTCCTGCACTCCGCCTTCACTAGCTGACATGCCTCACAATGGGTCACGAAGTAAGAGACATCCTTCTTCATGCCCGGCCAGAACATAGTCTTCTTCAAATCAGCCGTCATCTTTGTGATCCCCGGGTGCATAGAATACCGGCTGCAGTGCGCCTCCGTCATAATATCCTCCCGGATCTGGCCTCCCTCCGGTATATACACCCGTCCTCTGAAGCACACCAGGTCGTCCCTCAGTGTGTAATCTCCTGCAGTGCCTGCCTCCAGGGCTTGGAAGATGGGCTCTAACTTGGCATCCTGCCTCTGTCCTTCTCTGACTCGGTCTCTGATGTCATCGGTAACGCCCATCGCGGCCATGTACTCCTCATAGAGATCAGGATCGTTAGACGACACCAGAGTAATGTGCATGTCCTCTAGTCTCTGCAGCAGCTCCATAGACATCAACTGAGGCTCTGCTCCTGCTGTGGCGGCTCTCCTACTCAGTGCATCCGCTACCACGTTCGCCTTCCCCGGGTGGTAGTGCATCTCATACTGATAGTCAGATAGAAACTCCACCCACCGCCTCTGCCTGATGTTCAGTTCCTTCTGCGTGTCCACGTACTTAAGGTTCTTATGATCGGAGTATATATCACAGTGGACTCCATAAAGGTAGTGTCGTCATATCTTCAGTGCGAATACAACTGCTCCCATCTCCAGGTCGTGCACTGGATAGTTCTTCTCATAGGTCTTCAGCTGGCGGGAGGCATAAGCTATGACGTGTCCGTTCTGCATCAGCACCGCTCCCATCCCCTGATATGATGCGTCGGTATACACCTGGAATCCTTCCTTCCCAGATGGAAGGGCCAGAATAGGGGCTGAGATGAGTCGGTCCTTCAGCTCCTGGAAGGCTGCCTCACACTGTGGCGTCCACACAAAGGGCACATCCTTCTTCGTCAAGGATGTGAGTGGAAGGGAGATCCGAGAAAACCCCTCCACGAATTTCCGGTAATAACCGGCAAGCCCCAGGAAACTCCGCACATCCGTGGCCGTCTTCAGCGGCGGCCAATCCCTGACTGCCTGAATCTTTGTCGGGTCTACCGCCAGCCCGGCTCCGCTGATAATGTGGCCTAAGAAAGCCACCTCCTTCAACCAGAACTGACACTTGCTGAACTTCGCATAAAGGCGATGCTCCCGCAGTCTCTCCAAGGTCAGTGTCAGATGTCGTGTGTGCTCCTCCTCCGTCTTAGAATAGATAAGGATGTCGTCTATGAATACTATGATGAACACGTCCAAATAAGCCTCGAAGACCCGGTTCATGAGGCTCATAAACGCCGACGGAGCATTCGTGAGCCCGAAGGGCATCACGATGAACTCATACAATCCATATCTGCTGCTAAAGGCCGTCTTCGGAATATCCTCCTCCTGGATCCGCAGCTGGTAGTAGCCTGACCTCAAGTCCAGCTTCGAGAAATAATGGGCTCCCTCCAGCTGATCGAACAACTCGTCTATCCTGGGGAGCGGATAGGTATTTCGGACGGTCAGCCTGTTTAGTGCTCGATAGTCGATGCACAGGCGAAGAGTGCCATCCTTCTTCTTCACGAATAGGACCGGAGCTCCCCATGGCGAGGAGCTCGGCCTAACAAATCCTGCTTCCACCAGCTCCTGCAACTGTGTCCGAAACTCCGCCAACTCCTTCGGGGCCATCCGATAAGGAGCCTTGGATACCGGCTTAGCCCCTGGTACCAACTGAATATGAAAGTCCTTCTCCCTATGCGGAGGCAGTCCTGGCAGCTTATCCGGAAAAATATCGGCGTAGTCACGAACCACCGGAATGCTAGCAATCAGGTCCTTCTCCTCAGTCATCTCGAATAATACCTGATATACCTCGTCTCCTTGCATGTGAGCCTTAACGGCCTGAATAGATGAAAGCAGGCGGCGGGAAACCGGAGTAGTACCTTCGAATGTCGCATAAGTATCGCCATGGCTCAGCACGACCCTCCTCGCCGGGCAGTCAATCTGGGCATGGTTCCAGACAAGCCATGTCATGCCCAAGACAAGGTCGAAGTCCGGCATTCTCAGGATCGTCGCCGGGGCCTCGAGTGTCAACCCGTCTATGGTAACCTCCAGGAGGCACTTCTCTGTGGACTGGATCTCCATCCCATTGGGGAGACGCACCCTCCTGGAGAGTCCCGTATAATATCGAATCTGGTCCAGATCCTTGACGAAATCCTCCGACACAAAGTTGTGCGATGCCCCCGTGTCGAACAGGGTATGGGCAGGCTTGTCGCACACCATCACCATTCCTAAATCAGTTTAAAAAACACTTTGGTGTAAGGTTTTCTAACCTAGGTTGTGTAGTAGTTCTATCAATACTTAATATGAGCAGGAAATAAATTCAAAACTAAAATTACTCTCATACCTGCAATAACCCTGTCCGGGTTCCGGGGCTGTGCTAGGTCCAAAGCGTAAATCTGCTCCCCATTCTGCCTGCGGTCGCCGCCCTGAAATCCACGTCCGCGTCCACGTCCACGACCTCCCATCTGGTGAGCCGGTGGGCCACCCCGTGCTGGAGGTGTGGCCCCATTCCTCATAGGGCAATTAGTCCGAATGTGCCTTGGCTGATGGCAGTGATAGCACAGCTGTGGTGGGGGTGGTCCCTGCCCTATCCTGGGCACCTCCCTCATCTGTAGCGGCTGCGGAGTCAGCACTGCCTACTCCCTTAGCTCTTGCCTTTCCTCTTGACGGGATTGATCCTCGTTCCTTCTCTCTCCCATGACCCGACCTCTCTGCGGGTCCCTTCTCCCTCCTAGCACTGCATCATCCCCATGTCTCTCCCTGCCCGGACTACAAGCTGGTCCGCCTCCAGCTTCTTGGCCATCTCCAAGATCCTGGCCATGGTACCATCAGACACGAACAAGAGGGCCTGCCTCAGGTCATCACGGAGGCCCTTGTAGAATCTCTTGGAGTAACCCACGTCATCCAGCTTGTAAGAATCCGCAAACCTGGCCAAATGAGTAAACTCCCGGTGATATTCCAGCACTGTCTTGTTCCCTTGCTTCAGCTGCAAGAATCTATCCTCCAATTCGTCCCTTGCGGACTGCGGCACAAAATGCTCCAGTAGTGCTGCCCTAAACTCCTCCCAAGTAATGTCTGCGATCTCCACTCCCGCATATGTGGTGTCCATCACCGACTTCCACCACCTCTTTGCATGCGACTCCAGACAAGAAACCACCAAAGATACTGCCAGGTCCACCAGGCACTGTATTCCCACCAACATCTCGTACATAATATCTAGCCACTCCTCCGTGCGCACTGCCATCTCCGTCCCCAAGTATGATGGTGGGGCAAGGCCTCGGAATGCACTCAACCAGTTTGCTCCGGGGTTCGGCTGAGGAGCCGGAGCCTGTTGTGCCCTAAAGAACTCCAAGATGGCGGTCAAAGTTTGTCCCAGCTCCGTCTGCTGTAACGGGGTCGGAGCCGGCGGGGGTGGAATCACATTGGGGGCCGGAGGTGTCCCCTGCGGCAGGGGAGGATTCGTCGCACCCTACAAAAGATGGTCTTAAGTTTTGTAAGTTGACCTAAAACTCTTTGTTATTAGTGAGTATTGCACGTGATTCCTCCCATGGGCACACCATTGCTTCCGCTGCTAGTTTGTCCTCAAACTAAGCCCGCGCGGGGTGTCCCATGTTTTGTGGACTACATTCTGTCGGATCGAGGTCCCATGCTCTGATACCACTTGTTAGACCCCATTTTTTTTTGCAACATCCACCGGGGTCTTAGGCCCAGAACCGCCGTTTATGCGGCGACATCATCAACCGGGATGATCGGTACCACAAAACGCCGATTCTGCCGGCCATCTCGATCACCATCGACAGAATGTATAATGAATGAAAGTGTAAGCATCCAAGTCCACAATAGTATAAAGGAGGAAATCATGCAATAAATCAAGTCAACACCAGAAGAAAGTCTAGGTACCAACACCAGAAAGTAAATACGGGCTTAAGCCCGGTACATGATAACCTCACTACAATCCACTCATAAAAGTAAAACTACTAATACTCGACTCCACTCACGGATCCGGATGCCTGTCCACCCGAGCTACACTGGCCCATCTCCATCTGCACCGTACCCTGCTGGTGTTGCGTCTCCTGCGGCTGTTCCCTGTCTCCCATCCGGAGCACCTAAAATATGGTGGTCAAACGACCGTCAGTCAAACTAGACTCAGTCAACAATCCCCCACCCCTCTACCCGTGGCTCCTAGGCACCGGGCGGAAAAGGGTGAAAAGGAGGACCAAAAGCAAGGCGTAATCAAGCAGGTGACATCTACCCTAAGGATTAAAATAATAAAGTATGGCAGAGATATCACAAAAATTAAACATGAGTGAACAAGTATGCATCAAAAGTAACAAAAAGGAGTAGCAAAAAGAAGCAATAAAAAGTTAAAGTAAGAGCAACAAGAAATATAACCATTGATTTATAGGAATTACCCCTATAGACCAAGGGGTCGTTTTGTAGGGCCTATCGTATAAAACGTCCCATACCATTTTATACGATAGGTGTCAGGGGTTAAATGAAATGACTATGCTATGACGTGCAAGTATGCTATGGTATGTACATGCGAGTGCAACTCACACACACGACTCTATGCGCACAGACCTTTAGTTTCCCTTTTTGGAGTTAGCTAAACTCTCAGGAGCCTCCGCCGTGGCAAAACGGAGACAGTGGGTTGGGCCTCTCCACTCCTAGATTGGTAAACACACTACACAATCTAGCCCCTCTCGTACGTTCCCGTACTATTCCTAGCAAACTAGCTAGTCTCCCCGAGTCAACGTACCGACGACGGTGTGTTCGATCGTCCAATACCGAGGACCCACCACTGTTATGCACATGCAACCATGATAGTTTGTATCTAATTAAAATACTGAGCCTACTAGTTCACCATGTTCCCGAGCCCACGGCTCCCTAGACTAATCAAGTCTCTCTTTTTTTTTTCCAAGTCCCCGAGCATCCAGCTCCCCGGACTTCCAAATCAATACCGAGTCCATTTAACTCTACCAGTAAGCCCTTAGGCCATGGGCCTACGCTATCCCTTCACTACTAATTTATCTCCCTACGTGTACAAGTGTGAGTGTAAGGTGAAACTATTATTAGGGTTACTCTTGCCCATATTATTCCTAAGGTTAACCCTGGACTTCCCGAAGTCTACCCGGTGAGGGGCTCGCAGCGGTACTAGGAACTACAATGGGATGAAGCCCAAAGTTCTCTTGCCAAGGCACTTAATGTTATTAATTTCTACCCTTGATCAAACCTCTCTTTTATTTCAGTATGAATACCCTAAGTGTGTTTGAGCTCTCCGAGTTAACTTATCTCTGACCTATCCACCATATGCACACTATGCTAAGTTACATGGTGCTCTCATTAGGGGGTACCCTAATTACTCTTCATGTAGATCCATAATAATTACTGAGAGTCTATCATGACCTATTAAGACTAAATCCAGAGTCTCATAATTTTCCTAATTAAGTGGGCACTTAATTTAATTAATCCTAGACTCCAAATGCCCTACTTTGAACATGAAGTGCTCTCCAAAGTCAGGAACAAATCACAACAAAATTATGATAAATACTAAGTGACATTTAAACAGTAAATCCAAGGTTTGAGAATTTTCATAGGTGATTAGATCTATCTTTCGTAATTTAGAACTTAAGGTCAATAATATCATCTACAGATAAAAAGGCCAGCAATATTATTCTAAAAATTATAATAAAACTCCAGTAGGACTATCATAGCCTAAAAACACCCTAGAAGTAGTCTCATAATTTTTATAGTGAATAGTAACCCTAATTTAATTTATAACCATTAATTCCATAATCTTTGGTTAATGAAGCAAGTAGTGTAAAAACTCATCTAATAATTATAATAAAATTCCACAAGTCTTATTAATATCTAAAATCCACAGTAGCCAAGTTTTACAATTTTTATCACAAATGAACGGCTCTAAATCTAATTAAATGTAAACTTCCAAATTTACAGACTTGTGAAGTAAGTACTGGTTTTATCCATCTAAAAATCATGGGAAAATTACAGGACAATAATAATGGTCAAAAGCACTCTCTGACCTAATTTCATAATTTGTTTGATAATATTGTGGCTCTGTTTCTATTTTTGATCATAAACCACAAATCATAATTTAATGAAGCAAGTACTTGAAACAGACATCTAAAAATTTAAACAAAATACAGAGGGCTCTATTATTATATATAATATCCTATTCCAAGGTTTCACAATTTTCCAACAAACAAAAACTTCACTATCAACATAGTAAATTTTAAGGGCACATCTATGGTTGAAAAGGAAGTACTGATTTTAATGGCCCAAAAATCCCACCAAAATTAATTTAGGAATATTTCTACCATAGAACTGCCCCTGCCCAATTTCAAGTGATTTTAAAGTGATTTGGTAGCCTAATACTCCAAATTAGTTTGGTGCCCTAAACTAGGGTTAGGGTTTTGAGGGGGTTTAAGGCTTCCAAATTCCCTAAAATTTTAACCAGAGTACTATACTAACCTTATGGTCCTCTCCACCAAATTTTAAGTTATTCCAAGGTCATTTGACCCCATGACCTTCAAACCCTAAAAATCCCCATTAAGGGACCTACCCTAGGGTTCTAGGGCTACCCTACTCTAAACCACCCCAAATTACATTGGAGGGTGTGTCATACCATATAGAGTCAGTGGACAAAATATCAGCCTCTGTTGAGGTGATTTGATCACTCAAAACCCCAAGGGGTGCTTTGACCTAATTAACCCTAGAAGGGTCAACCTGGGTTGGATAAAACCTAATCAAAACATCTTCAAAGGAGATGAAACTTTTTATCAGAGCCCTAACATGCTCTGTAAGACCACCACCAAAATTTGGGGGGATTTTGAGGTGTTTATGACACCTAATTAATTTATACTTGTTTATTAAATTTTTCTAAAAACTCTAGAAACTATTTCCCAAAAATTCTGATTTTTGGATATGTCCTAGATATAGTTAAAAATAGCCCATTCCCCAAAATTTCAGATTATTTGGATGTCTGGTTTGGAGTGGGCACTTAAATTAAGCTCTGGACAGCCCTTTGGGTAGACTTCACCAAAATGAGTGCTGCGGTCTAACCAGGACTCCAAATTGAGTGAAATCAATTTTAAATTAAAATAGCCATCAAGGGATACATTTTATTTGGTGACCATTTTTTCTGTAGTGGGGCATAAGTATTTTTAAAAATTAATTCTATGCACTGCTATTATAATCATAGAAAATAAAACAATAAATAGAATAGGTTTTGCACGAATCTTGAAGCAGCATCCAAGGACTGCTGCTCATCTTCAAGCTCCAGCCAAGGGACGGGATTATCCCGACCTGGAGCTCATTCCAGCCCACTTTCCGGCCACCCCGACCACCTCCCTGGCCGGCCACCACCACCACCACCTCCGTTGAGGTGGTGGCTAACGTTTGGCGGCGACCATGCCGCCGGAGGCGGCGGTTTCCGGCGAACTCAACACCACCATTTTCCATGAAAAATCCGAAAATTCAAGCTCTCAATCAGGCTCAATTGAGCCCGATTTCTCTACCTAAATCGATCTAGATCTAGCACTAGGAGAGGGGAAGAGGATCGGACCTCATTTGGGGCGTTCCTTTGCTCCATTCGCCGGCCGCCATTGCTCCTCCTCGAAGCTTTGGGTGCCATCCGATTTCTTGCAAGGAGACCTCCAAACTCACGGGAAATGGGGGGTTTCACTGCTCAGAGGTTTGTGAAGGTGATAGGGGGGTTAATTGTGGGTGGTAGTGGTTTTAATCACATATGCCATTAATGGCCTCTTCACCTCCCCTCCCATGGCCGACCCTATACATCCCCCCTGCCCTAATTGCACCTAGAAACGGCTGGAAACTTCTCAAATTCATCAGATAAGATGAATGAGAGTGTAATGGAGGGATGCCAAGGGGTGTGTCACCTTAATGGCCATGAATGGCCACTTTCTCTCTCCTCAAAATTGGGGAAAAACCCCCATTTCTCTCTCCTAATCACCATGAACGAATTTTCACTCCCTCCCATGTTTAATATCAGCCTACTAGGCTGGTTGACCACTCAAATTGGGCCTAGCCCAAAGGGATTGGGCTAGGTCCAAGTAATATGACCTAGTTAGCTCTAGTTTCACTTTTGGTCAAACTGGGCCCTAGGGTTGACCGAACCATGAAATTTTCGTGCCATTGGGTCCCTTATGAGGTTATGACCCCATGAGTGTGGTCAACTTGAAGTTGTGGTGGTCAATAGGGGTGTTTAATGGAAAATCACCGTTTTGACCTAGTAGGGGTATTTTGGTCATTTTGCCACGTGGTGACCCTAGGATGGTGCTTTTTGGTCTAATTAGTCTTTTATGATGTGTTAGACCTAAAAGTGAAGCTACTTCCACATGTGATGGTCAGTTGGGCCATTTGATGGGGAATTGACCATTTTGCCCTAATTAGGGTTAGGGTTGACCTTGGGTCAACTTGGCCTGTTTGGCTGGCCCCAATGGGTCTTCTGGACTCCTTGATGGCCTAGGGGTGTTGGGGTGGGGTTTAATTTTGTTGGTATTTAAGGTTTACTTTGTTGCAACTTTTTTGTTTCATTTTTTATATTTGCTATGCCTACTATATTGTATTTTTGGATTTAAAGGAGTCGAGTTGGAGCCCTAAAGTCAAGCCCTAAGTTGAGTATTTAAGGTTTACTATTTGCAGACCATGGTGTTTTATCACCTTTTTGCCTAGGTCTACAAGGGTTTGTAAGCTCCCTGGATTTTGTCATGACTTAGTCATGACAAAATTACTCTCGGGGGTCTGGCTGTTTGGGGGATGTTACAATAGGGTCTTCCCAGCTCGCGGTGGCTTGGTCTCGACTAGTTTTGCCGCCTAGCTCGCGTTCGGTATGGACTGGGAGCAAGCAAGGGGCGTGTGGGGTGTTTTGACTCGCACTCGCCCGGATTCAAGACAAGCGGCGAACATGACGGAGCCAGAATTTTGGTTCAACAGGGTCAAAAAATAGTAGCATACAAATGATTAAAAAAATGCCAACATATACACTGATAATCAGATAAAATAGAGCAGTAGATCAGATATTCAGAATTTCAGATCTAATTATATAAGAGCAAGACTAGAGTGAAGGGGGAAAGGGGGAATGTAAAAAGAAAATACCTTCAAGTTCCAGAGTTCTAGTCTTTCACAAAAAATAGGTTAAATGGCATTCCAATTATCCAAGAGGCGCACCTAAGCCAGATCTATGCTATTACATCCACTGAGCAACTGATCAACAATGCGCAATGCCCAATCCTGCAGTGATAAATCAACACAATCAATAAAAAAATTGCAGAGATTTCACCCAAATGTTGTGACTTTGATAGTTCGATTACATAATTTGAAAAAGAAGGAAGGAGAATCACCTATCCTTGGCTAGAGTGAGTAGAGTCGATCCCTATATTTCCTCTTCGATCCAAAAGGTCGGAGGGATCTTGTGAAGGAGTTGGCCAAATGGCCAATCTACAAAGTAAGCAAGTAAGGATCGAATAAAATGTAAGGATCGTCGGATTGGAGAGGAAAAATAAAGGATCGAAAGACTTGCGAACAACTTAATATATAACCCTAGAATAGCAAATCCTTCAAATTAAAAAAAATGAACTTTAGACAACGGTTATTATAATAACCATTGTCTAAAGTTCTGCCCAATGCAGGATTTAGACAGCACTTATTATAATAACCGCTGTCTAAAGTTCTGCATGCAGACTATAGACAGCGGCTATTATAATAACCGTTGTTTAAATTCTGCCTTGGGCAGAACTTTAGACAACGGTTATTATAATAATTGTTGTCTAAAATTCATTTATTTTAATTTGACATATTAGTTATTCTAGTGTTTAGATTATAATTTTGAGGCTCATGGAAAACTCATAGTGACTGCAGGCTGACAGCTATAAGCCTACAATTAGGCTAGTATCATTTTTTAAAAAAATTCTGGCTCGGGCACTTGCCTGAGAATGCCTCTACCTAGTTTCCCCTATGGGTATATATTTTAATTTGTGTAAGAGTATAACGAATATTAAAAAAATATAACTCGGGGGGGGGGGGGGGGGGGGGGGGAGGGGGTGGGTGGGGGGGGGG